>CAKAOH010001003.1:8052-57307 GCA_916701665.1 Sebastiscus tertius | reverse complement strand
TTTCTCTCTCTCTCTCTCTCTCTCTCTCTCTCTCTCTCTCTCTCTCTCTCTCTCTCTCTCACACACACACACACCATTGGCTCCCTGTAAAATTCAGAATCAACTTTAAGATCTTGCTAATTACATATAAGGCACTGCATGACCTCACCCCCCAGTTATATTTCTGATCTCTTAGTTCCATATTTGACCTGTCGAACACTTCGATCCTCTAATCTCAGCCTTTTATCCATCCCCCGCTCAAACTTCAAAGCAAAAGGTGATCGGGCCTTTTCTGTCTTATAGCCCCAACTCTCTGGAATCACCTCCCCCAGTCTAGAGCTGCTGGATCTCTGGACTGTATTAAGCAGCTTCTAAAAACCCATCTCTATAGGCAAGCCTTTCTATAGGCCTCATCCACATGTGCGATTGTTTGTGTTTGATCTGTTTCTCATTGTTTCTGTGTGTCATATTGTAATTTTTCCTTGTTTTTTTTTTCATTGTTTGATGTTTCTTCTTGTGTGTGAAGCACTTTGTAATGGTGTGTTTTAAAAGGTACTATACATATAAAGCTTTACTTACTTACTTACTTACTTATACACACACAAACACACAGATGTTTCATTTTTTTTTTTTTTTTACCTCTGTAATAAAATATAATCCCTGTTTTTGCTTGATGATAGTTGATAGAAGGTATAAATGTAGCGTTTTACATTAGAAAGGTTTCTTTTCTTCCACTCTATTCCATGAGGTGTATTATGATATTACGATACTCTGAGGGCATGCAATGTGTTCAGCAACTGGTATTCATGTGGAAAAGTATTTAAAAACAGAATGGAGGCTTTGCACATTATAGCCACTTTCTCACACACACATAGGTATACAGTCTGTAGTGTTTACATAGGGCATGCCATTGAGATTTAACTAGTTGTTTAGCAACTTAACAGTTTGCTTTCTCTCTCTCCCTCTCTCTCTCTCTCTCTCACACACACACACACTTAGAGCTCCACCCTGTTGAACTCAGTAGCTTGCAGCAGGAATTCCCTCCCTCCAGTCACACTTTTTTGGGAGGTTGGGAGGAGGAAGGAATTTTCTGGAATGTGAGAGAGAGAGAGAAAGAGGAAAAGGAGACACTGCAGGTGAAAAATGGTGAAGAATAAGTGCCAAATTAAACATTGCAAAAACTACACAGAAGAACATTAATTTAAATGGAGACATTTTATTTATTTTTATTTATTTTACCTTTATTTAACCAGGTTAAATCAAGTGAGAACCATTTCTCATTTACAATGATGACCTGGCCAAGAGGCGGCAGCAGCAAGAGTATAAAAACACAGTCCACACAAGCGACACAAACAGCACAGATACAGTACAGTATGACAAACATACAGTATGCCATGACAAGACATGAGAAAATTGCTAAAAACAGCA
Organism: Sebastiscus tertius; assembly: GCA_916701665.1. NCBI lineage: Eukaryota > Metazoa > Chordata > Actinopteri > Perciformes > Sebastidae > Sebastiscus > Sebastiscus tertius. The sequence goes on along the minus strand of CAKAOH010001003.1, from coordinate 55,900 downwards.
TAGGTAAATAAATAGATCAGAAATTAATCGTACAAAAAAAGGTGGATTACTGGATGTTCTTTGTAAAATTGTAATGGAAGAGAGAGAGAGAGAACCTATAGCCTATGGGGACACATGCCCAATGTCAATGCAAATATATGGTTGAAAAAAGTTTTTTTTTATTAGAGTTAGAATAAAAAAGCACAATTTCAACACGTGGCAGCAGGGTGACGTTATAGTAGACACTTTTTTGCATTAACACCCCAAATAGCCCAGTCATCCATGGCTGTATAACCAGGAGGTCAAGACAACTAGACACCTCCTCCCTAGCAGTGCAAACCCAGCCCACTAAACGTCTCTAGTAGCAGGAGGCTTCACTTTCTGCACGTGAGAATCTGCACGTAGCCATTCAGACTTTTGGGGAATCCAGCCTCTTAAAGTCAGATGGCCAACAACAGAGCGCCACCGAAACACCACCAATAGGACGAACCATACTAGACTACCAGTGTCCATCATCTATCTTCTTCTTCTTTACCGTCAAACTCCTGCAGCGGGTTGGAGTCGAGACCAAATCACCACCAACAGGGGGGACACATTTCTCTGCTCTTCAGGATGCTCTCGTTTAGGTAAATATTGTTATTTGTGATGGTTAGCTGCAGCAGCAACTATTATGATAACACTATAGAAGAAATAGAGAGTGATATGAGCAAAATTCAGTTAGTAAAAATAGCGAAAATAGGGAGAAAAAGAGAGAAAACCGAGCCTGAAGTTTTGCCTATAGCTTATAAAACTATTTGTGGCATTCCAGTGCAACGCAGCGTGGGATGCTGCTGCTGCTGCATTCACTGTCTGCTCTACTTTATATATTACATACACACTTTAACAGCAACACATGTGTTTGTTAAGATCATTCTGTTCATGCACATAGTCTGACATATTACACACTTCAGTGAGCCCATGGTATTAGTGGTATAAAAGCGAACAATCACTGCAAACTAAAGATAAAGTAGTTTGGGAAGTGCACAAACAAACAGTAGCAGCTGCCTTCCTTCCAGGCATTATAAAAGAGCCCTCCTGCTGTGTCAGTGAGTTAGTTATCTGGGGGTTGTTGAGGGGTTATTGAGGGGTTATATTCCTGGTGAAATAAGTCAGACTCCATTGGTGCAGCAGTGTTCAGTTCAGTTCAGTCCTCTCATGAGTTTCCTCTGGTGGGGAGGGGCGAAGACGTGGCAGTCCTCTCTCTTCCATCCACATCCTGTGTTATCTGACTCCGCTGCTTCACTCCATGCAGGAAAAACTAGGAGAAGATAGTTTGGGATGAAGGCAAATTCTCTTGTGAGGAAAGCTACTAAGATACATTGCAGAACTGTTGTAAACTGTAGAAAAGGGTCTTAATTGTGTGAATGGTACTCAGTTTTTTTTTTTTTTTTTACCATTTAAGCATACAGTACTTAGTGATCATGATGCCATACTTTTGATAATTATATTGATTATTTTATTAATGATTCTTTTCCTTCTGATTCTTTTTTATCAACTGCAGGCTAAAGTTTTATTGTTTATGCCATGAACAACAATTTGGTTATTTTTCATGGCTTTTGTTTTTTTTTGTATAATTTCTTTAAAATCAAAGAGCAAAGCTTCTTCAGGCTTTCATTTATCTTTCTCTTGAGAGGAAGCTACTTTTTACCATTTAGGCACACAGTACAGTGATGTAGAATATGATCATGATACCATACTATGGAAATTATATTGATTATTAATGATTTATTAATGATTTATTCATTTATTAATTTGTATCAACTGCAGGCTAAAGTTTCCCTGTGTGTCCTGTGGATAACTGTTTATGCCATGCACAACAATTTGGTTATTTTTCATGGCTTTTTTTGTTTTTTGTGATTTCTTTAAAATCAAAGAGCAAGGCTTCTTCAGGCTTTCATCATCTTTCTCTTGCTAAGCAGCTACTAAGATACATTACAGAACTGTTGTAAACTGTAGTGACTGCAGTGAGGCCTACACAATGTATTGAATAATTCACATTTCACCACAATACCCTTTTTAATATGTAAAAGGGTCTTAATTGTGTGAATGGTACTCAATTTGTGGGATTTTATTTTGACAATTTAAGCATACAGTACAGTGATGTAAAATATGATCATGATAACATACTTTTGATAATTGTATGGAAATTATATTGATTATTTTATTAATTTATTTTATTATTATTATTTATTATCTTTGCCTTCTGAACAGCCTTCTGATTTAAAGTTTCCCTATGTATCCTGTGGATAACTGTTTATGCCATGCACAACAATTTGGTTATTTTTCCATGTCTTTTTTTGTTTTTTATGTAATTTCTTTAAAACCAAAGAGCAAGGCTTCTTCAGGCTTTCATTACCTTGCACAGTGTTTTAACAACACATAATTATACAGGGGGAAATCAATTGCAGAAGAGGTAGAAATACCAATTTATGCACCATTTATGCACCAACAGCAGCCATAAGAGTTACTAATATAATCTAGTCTTTTGAAAAAGGGGTCAAGCTTTTCTTCCTAGAATAAAGACTAGGGATGCACCAATCTGACTTTTTCAGTCTGATACCGATAGCAATAACTCCTTGCTATTATTTCTATTGTTGATGCTACTTCACTGTCCTACATTGAAATTGTACTCCTGAAAGTAACTGGTTCTGTTCTGGTTTCAGGTGTCTGAAAGTAATTCTAGGAAAAGTATGAAATAGTAGAAGTGACGGGAATCAGTAAATTGAGAACTCCCAGAATGCAATGAACATCACAATTCATTATGTATCAGTGTTTTCTGAGGGTGGATCCTTCCTTGCAAATGAGAGCACTGTGATGAATCACCTTTCTACACAATTAACATGAAGCTGACTGTGACGTTATAAAAAAGAAGTCTTCTAATCAGACATGTCTGAACAGAAATCAGCCCAATTTGCACATAGTTTGAGAGGTCAGAAAACAAAAAACTTTCCGGCAAATTTGATGCAATATAGTTTTCTATAACCGGTTTAAACAAATGGCCTCACAAGTGTGTGGCAGGTTAAATGTTAAATGGCCTTCAGGAATGTTTTGGAGTCTCCACATTTCACGTACAAACACGCACACCATGCATACAAACACTCTCACTACCACTCACTCTCATGTCTGACATGACACACAGATCTAAATTATAACTGTTGTGCAACAGCTTTAATCTTGACATTACACTTATACAATATTATAACAAAAGAGACACACAGTAGGTGTCACCCCGTCATTACAATAATTATATTCTAGTGAGTTTTTAACCTGGAAATCTAAGTGGCATAGACATGTTTATGGTGTCTTTGACTGAGTGGCACCACAGCTTCTGGAAATCCAGTAGTAGCAGTTAGGGATAATGGTAATTAGTATCTTGCCTCAGAGTTTCTACTTGAATATACTTTAATTTAATGTAACTTAATTATGCTTTAATGAAATAGCTCTGGCAGATTTATGATCCTTCCTCTCTGCTGCCTGCTGCTGACCGAAATTGAAATATGAAGTCATTCTTTTATTTTCACTGAAAGCTTGTCCTTGTGGCAAAGTCAGAACCTGCCCGAGCCTGTTGTCTGCTCCCAGTGAAAGCAAGCTTAAGAAATCTGCATAGATGCACATTTCATGCTTGACCTTTACTTTGCCTTTAGGTGTGTGTGTGTGTGTGTGTGTGTGTGTGTGTGTTTATGTGTGTGTTGCAAGCAGGAAGGTGTATGTGAGCGTTTGCATGGGTTCTTGTGTGTGCAAGTGTGTTTGTTGTGGGAATTTACAGTGGTATGTATCTTATTGTACCTGACACCTCTTGTGTTTATATTTCATGCCATGTTCAGCTATTATACAGTCAAGAAAGATTGTAGAAATTAAACTTGTGTAATGTGAGTACTTTTTCTCTCTCTGCCAAAGTCAGCGGTTGATTAAGTGTTTTTGAAAATTGGCAGCTCACTTAAAGATCTAGAAACAACATAACCAAGGTAGAGCTGCAACTAGACTAATGATTAATTTCATTATCCATTATTTTCTTGATATTTAATCGATTCATTCTTTGGCCTATGAAACACCAGAAAACAGTGGAATATGTAATCTCTTGTTTTTTTCTGACTCAAAGATATTTAATTTACCATAATGCAAGCACAATAAAAGCAGCAAATTCTCTCATTTGAGAACATGAAACCATCAAATGTTTGGCATTTTTGGATCCTAACAATGTATATAGCATATTTAGCGTCACTTCATTGCAGTACTTGCAGTTAAAAACCCGTAAATCTGTATGTATTACCCTCTTTACACTTGCTCTGGCTTGCAAAGGAATCAAAGTAGTGTGAGAATGTGTTTGTTAATGATCCTATATGACCTGAGGAGAGTCTTGCTCAACACAACACGGTCTCTCGTAAGGTAGAGTTTTCAAGAAGCAAGAGAAAAGCCCTGTTCAGCTTGTTGTCTTGTATATAAGATACATAAAACACCCAAAGGTCATAGTGTACTCATCTCCACTGTATTGGTAACAAACCAGGTATTCCCACTTTAAGTTAACGTCCCACCAAGACAGAGAATAAATACTAAGGTCAGTAATCACAGCTTCAGACTTGTGTTGTATAATTTTGGATTCTGTTGGAATCATTTCTTTCCACCACTTTCCTCCAAGTCTACTTTCCAGCATTTTATCACAATGTGCTGCACAGAAGTTCAGCAAGTTTCAGCTTTGTGCATTATTTCAGTCTCATTTGTTGGTTAGTTTGTTAACAGAGTAACTTGTCATAGTCCTTAGTTTTAGCTACAGTATAAACATGTGCATATAAGTGTGTACACAGATACTTGTCTCCATTTATATTCCTGCCGTTCTGTCTGTGCTCGCCTTTATTTTCTGTCTGTATGGGTAGAAAGAACACAGTGCCACTCCTCACAGGCCAGAAGCCCTGTAGTGGTTATGGCTGTGCCAACTCCTAAACCAAACTGGACACAGTGACAGCAACCAACCCGCAGACTAGGCCTATATTTGGCTTTGTGGTGGTTGGGAGGATGCCCTTCTAAAAAGCTTTTTTGTTTCAAGGCTTTGATTACTCTTTTAACTCTACCTTTTGTTGCATCTGAATGTATTTTTTCTTTTTTGTCTCTATGTTTCCTAAATGGTCAGTTTACCCAAATCACATAAACACATATTTTCCCACTTTTCCCCTTAGTAATACTTAACCATGTACTAAAGTGTTCCCAGGTCTTGAGATAACTGCTGCAGAGGCTTCTGTCATTGAGGGGGAAAAAAATAAACTACCCACAGTATGTCTGTGGATTATCTGCTCTTAAATGGTGCTAACCAGGTTTTGAATTCAGTAGGACCAGCACTGGAGGGAGTAAAGTAAGGCAACAGTATGATAAATCATAAAAGGTTTATAACAGCAGGGGAAGAAGTATTCTGGATGAGTTGGAAGGTCAGGAATGTTTGATGTGGCTCACTGGAATAAGCTAAAATCCAGACGTTAAATGACTAAAACTTGAAACATCTGTTCGATTTTAGAGACGTTAGGGATGTTAAGAGTACAACAGCCTGCAATATTAAGTCGTGGCTATAATATGGGTCTGACATGACAGTCGGTTGTCTAGCAGGAGTCATTTGGAGGGCAGGGTTTGCCAAGGAAACAAGGCAGCTCACTTTTTGTAGCAGTACGTTTGATGTGGTTACCTGACATCCAGCTGGAACTGAATCTGAAAAGAAATATTCAGCCGAGTATCATTTGTCAAATACAGCATAACATGGTCAATTCTGTGATTAACCTTCATGGGAATTATTTTTTGGTATGCGTGATTCGATTTTTAAGTTAATGTACCAAACAATATATCTAATTATTCTGCTCTTTCTTCAGGATGGAGCTGCCATGTTGGTGTTTATTGCTGCTGAGCTCTCTGCAGTCGCTCTCAGCCAACAAAGACTTCTTCACCTCCATAGGTAAAACCGCCAAGCAACATATGGTACTATTCATGTTAGACATATTGCTCCCTCTGCTGAATTGTGTTGTACCACACATAGACATTGTTAGTGATGCAGTTACTTATAATTGCAGTATTGATGGGGAAATATCTCTGATTTGTATTCCTTTAGGCCAGATGACAGATCTGTTATACACAGAGAAAGACCTCGTCACCTCTCTAAAGGACTACATCAGAGCAGAGGAGAACAAGCTGGAGCAGGTCAAACGGTGAGTTTGAGGACACACATGGATTCATTCACAGATATGCATCCACTGTGTGCACGAGCATACAGTAGCATACACATAAATGCACTCAAAAACAGACTGTCCTACACACAATTCTTAATATTTCCAATTAATCATTTTATGGATTCAAGTGTAAGCAATGTATCTAACTCTGTATTACCATTCCTTGTGATAGGTGGGCTGATAAGCTGGATTTGTTGTCAGCCACAGCTACACAGGACCCCGAGGGCTTCCTGGGGCACCCTGTCAACGCCTTCAAACTGATGAAGAGGCTGAACACAGAGTGGGGGGACCTGGAGAGCCTTGTACTCAGCGACACCACTGAGGGTAAGGATAAAGCAGACCTGGTTCAAATAATAAATGAAGTGCCAAATGTTTAGAAAATCACAGGAAAGTATTAGAGTGTGGTTATTATATATATATATATATATATATATGCTGTGAGTTTAGAAGATAATAACAAACACTTCCAATACTATTTGACATTGGTCTGGTCCAGGGCTTTCTATAAACTTCCTGGGGTTGGCTTATCTTGGATGGATGTTCTGTTTGACTTTTAAAAGACACTTATTAATCCAGGGAAAGCTGTATATGTTTGCTTGTTCAGAGCAATACTGTGCTGCTCATTCATACTTGATATGTTTTAGTACTCAGTATATTTTAGTAGCTCGGTCACCTCAACATGAGTTAGTGAGGTAGAAGAGAACATTATTCAAAACTCTTTGCCACATGTCTGGCTTAATAACACCATAATTCTCTCACTCAAGATCACAGTCACTCCAAGCAGCTTCACTAACCATTAGAAGAGTATTTATTGTCCATTGTCCATTGTTCATCCTACAATATCTTTCTCTGTGCTCTTCCGTCCATCTCTCTCAGGATTTATTTCCAACTTGACCATCCAGAGACAGCATTTCCCCACAGATGAGGACCAGACCGGGGCAGCTAAAGCTCTCCTCCGGTTACAGGACACTTACAGACTGGATGCCAACACCATCTCTACAGGAGACCTCCCTGGTAAAGGCCTTAAATCTATGCATACCACATCTACCTGGCACATGAAAAGTCACAGTAAACAGCGGGCCATGTGGGGATAGAGGATTTTTCTTGGTTTCTGTTATTTTCAGTAAAAAGGAAATGGTTTTCCTCTATGCCAATGTTCCCCTTGACGTTCCCCTCTATCCTCTGCATACTAGGAGTGAAACACAAGAGCCATATGACAGTGGAGGACTGTTATGAGCTGGGGAAAATCGCCTATTCTGATGTTGATTACTACCACACAGAGCTGTGGATGGCCCAGGCCCTTAAACAGCTCGATCAGGGAGAGGAGTCTACTTTAGATAGGGTGACAGTGCTCGACTACCTCAGCTACTCCATCTACCAGCAGGGGGAGATAGAGCGAGCCCTCGACTACACCAAGAAGCTGCTTGAACTGGGTGAGTCCCTCCACGCTATAATGAAGTATTTTTCGAAGTTTGAAAAGTATACTGGGAGGAATGTTTTGCAATGAGAAGTGTCGCTTTGGATTCTAAAATTCCTGCTCAAGGCTAATAATGTCACATAAACATCGGATAGATTAGGTTGATGCACATTCTTATCAGTTTTTGTCACAGACTTGCACACATACCAGACTTTATTTTGTTTTCGATAAGACTGTAAAAATGCAGAAATATTCTTAATCTTACAAAACGCATAAAGACATTACAAAGAAAGAAAAACACAATAGGATCAATTATCTAAATTGTTAGAATTACGCCAGTAAGTAAGATAAATTAAAAGATAAATTGAGAAGCGACTTTCACTTTGGTTTGAACTGAATGACACACTAAACAGAGGTGAACCAGAGAACATTTCCAAACCACACAGACATCATCAGGCCAAGCCAAAACAACCATGCCACTACAAGTATGTGATGTTTTGTCTAGAAACAATATGCTGTTTTTACCACGCGCAGTCAGTGGTCTGTTTAAAATCTCACTGGTATTTGTTTGGATTCTTTGTAGATTTGGCATTAACCAAAACAGTCTTCTGTGCAGAGACATCCAGAGATGTGGATATAACTTCTCTTACCAATGTTTATAGAAACTTTAGAAACTTTTGTGCCATTTGTCTACTTTTATTTATCGATAGTAGTGTTTGACTGTAATCAAAAAGGACTTTATATGTTTTATTCATTTGACAGTGAATAACTGTTGAACTCTCTAAACTGTATCCGATTAGATTAGACCACGACAATGTTGCAACAACAAGTTGCAGGATTTGGCATTAACAGGATTGGTGTAATATTCAATCTAGTGTGATACTAGAAAGAAGGATGTCCTTTTCAATAGTGCTGACTGAGAAATCGTATTTTCATCGTCATCACGATATGAACATGCGAGGTGAACACGTTGCAAAGGACTGCCTGAAATGCGATGAATAAGAAAGATAATTCTATTTAGGGATGGTTACTGAAACCCGGTATTCATCGGGCCCTGGGGCTAAGACTGTAGTAAAACCTTTATTTCCTGTTGCAGTGTATGTGAATGACATAAGCTAACAGGAAGTAAACATGGACCCAAGCTGATGCCTAGCAATAGGCAAAAAGTGTAAGCTATTTTGTTGAGTTGCCTCTTAATGAAGGCTCTGAATGACTTTAACTTCCCTCTAGTAAGCAGTGTTCCAGTGTATGTGTCCAGGGATTTTATTGTGAAGGGTGGAACAGAAGGAATGCTGCGCTGATGTTGTTGACAAGGTTGGAGTAATAAAGTTATTGCTGTCTTGGTGCAGACTGCAAAGCCTCCTTGTAATTATTTTATTACCTTCATGAATTATAGGCGCAACATAACCCTCGGCTACACAAGCTAAAACAAAAGCTGCTTAGCTTAGTTTGCCACGTTTCTTAAAGTTTTCGTAAACTTATCTTTCTGGCATGTCAGTGTTCTTCATTCTTTATAAACTTCGCTCAGGAATAGGATTTATTTTATGTCATTTTAGATTTGTTTCCAGTGAGATATAGAGTTCATATAGTTCATATAGTGACTTTGCTGTTGTAAACATTACTGTTGCTGCTCTAGAAACAACATTTAGCTTAGTTATATTTAAAATATTCAATTCTAATCCCGTTCTTTAAAGACATTGAAAAAATGTATAGCTAATATGCACACTTTGATATTTATTTTATTTATTTGTAATATTAAACAATGTTATCTCACATCACAGAGCTTACTTTTCAATGACCTATTGTCTGGACAGTGCCAAACACCATCCTACCAGCCTCGACGTTGCATATTCTAACCTACATTTATTTTCTAAAAAGTCCATTAGTTGCATTTGCTCTAGATTAATACTCTTAATAATAGATGCGGCAATACATTTAACATCATTCGATTTGAAACCGCTTCTGCTGAAGCGTTGGAGGTGACCTCGTTAAGCCTCATTTTCCTTCAAATGAGCCCCTGAATTAATTTGTCCTGTTTGTACTTGTTGTTTCTGGGAACTGGATAAGGTCAGACTGAATAAATAGCATATAATTATCATGCTGGAAGCTCAGTTATTTTGATTGCAGGGGGTGTGATATTCTAGGTGACATTGCTGCAGTCCTCACTGTTTGTAATCACCACTATTATTTCTGTTGGTCTCTCATTTTCCCATTTTTAGACCCAGAGCATCAGCGCGCCAAAGGCAACCTAAAATACTTTGAGTTCCAGTTGGTGAAGCAACAAAAGGCTGCGGATGACAGAACACAAAAACAGAAGGAGCGAGGGAAAAGAGAAACAACTGAAAAGGCGGAGAAGCCCAAAAAGAAGGTCTCCAATCATCTGGTCCCAGAGAGGAAGAAGTATGAGATGCTTTGTCGTGGGGAGGGCATCAAAATGGTGAGGAAGACAAAGAGATACACAAAAATGCATTTTCTAACTTGATAAATACACATCAGTTTCAACTCCTTTGTTCCCTGCTTTCCTTTTCTCTCAATCAGACCCCCCGCAGGCAGAGCCGGCTGTTCTGTCGTTACTTCGACAACAAACACAACCCCATGTACGTACTGGCACCTGTCAAACAGCAAGATGAGTGGGACCGCCCCTACATTGTCCGCTACCTTGACATCATCTCTGACAAAGAAATGGAGAGGGTCAAGCAACTGGCAAAGCCACGAGTAAGCAATTCTCCACAGTTTTGGTGCTCCCATGATGTCATATGATGATTATGTGAAGCTAATCTGTTCTAAACTAATCTGTTCTAAATCTAAACTGTTATCTAGTACAGTGGTTCCCAACCTATTTTCCTTCAAGCCCCCCCTACTTTTGTCTAAGAAAAGCTGCCCCCCTCCACCCCCGACGTAAGTTGATTTAAGTATTTGTTTTATTAAATAGAACTTATTAGTTTCGTCGACATAAATAGAGTGATGATGTCTTGACGGATTCGCCTAACGAATGCAGATACATATGATCTTTTTTTTGTAACGACTTAATTCATTTAGTGTTAGAGCCAAAATAGATTTTTAGTCATTGTGTTTAAATAAATGTAATTTATGATGTTGTTAGACTGCTGCCAGACCGCTCCGTTAATACAGGGGCGTCAAGCATGAGAGCAAATGTTGAAAACATTGTTTTTGAAAGGCTAAACGCCAACAAATATGGATTGAAACTGAATATTTTGTTAGATTAGCAAAAAAATATATATTTTTAAATAGATTTATATCCATGCTTCTGTACAAAACTTCAGAGCTGACAAATCCTGGCGCCCCCTTAGGGGGGCCCGGACCCAGGTTGGGAACCACTGATCTAGTAGGAACATTCATAGGCTTACTGTTATGTGGTTTAGTGTGTTGAGGGGTGGGAGGTCAAAGCTGTGAGGCTGGTTGATGTGATTCTGCAAGTTAGGCAAACACACAGGCACACACATCTTTCTGTGTGTCTGTGTGTGGATAAATCATGTCCATGGCTTCACAGCTACGCAGGGCCACCATCTCCAACCCCATCACAGGAGTGCTGGAGACAGCGCCGTACCGGATCAGCAAAAGGTAAGGCATAGCCAGGAGCCGCCAAGAGCAGAGGATATACTAGGAGAGAGCTGAGAGGGAGGAAGTGAGAGTTTCTCCACTTTTTTTCTCCTCAATAACTCATCCCATTTCTCCACTGTACTCTGTCCGTATCACTCCATTTCTCCGCCCTTCCAAAGCTTAAAGGCTCTTGAGCTGAGGCACCGGATCCAGCTAGAAACATTTATAGACTATTATTAGTCTATAAAACACATTCCTCACAATATATTATCTCATGGTGCTTTCATCAATGACACAAATTTATTTATTTGGAAAAAAAAGAAGGCTGTTGTTTTACGTGTCTGCACAGGAGTCTGCTACAGAAATGGGGAAATGTGTTACTTTTTCTGCTAGTTGATATTAACATAGTTGCTTTTGTGAGCCAGGAGGTGTATCAGAGGCACTCATTGAGAGTAATTTTCTTATTTTGAAATTTGTTTTTAGCATTGCCTCGTGGGAAACACTCTCTTGGCTCTTCTTTAAGAATAACATTGACAACTTTTGACCGGATCTGCCTTTCTTTTCTCTCCCTCTTTCCTCCCTTTGCTTTCCATTCGTCCTCTTTGTGCTTATCACATTCCATCATCTGTTTTTCCCTTCTTTTATTTGTCTGCTTTTCCTCAACCTACGTGTCCTTGTCCTGCGGGAACTACCGTAGTTAAGGCGAGCCACGGTGCATGACCCCCTAACCGGGAAACTTACCACGGCCCAGTACAGAGTCTCCAAGAGGTAAGGGGTCACAGGTTACTAGGAGGGCCACAATGCCTCCTCCTCCATCCTTCTCTTTGTCTTTATGTCTGTGCCCTGGCTGAAACACTTATTGAGCCCTGCACCATCATGGAAAACATGAAAATGTGTCACTAAACGTGGAAATCTAACACTAGAGGAGGTTTTAATTTGGTTTAAGTTAAAACTCTCAACAGATTTCTGCCAGAACACCAAATTGATCTCAAACATAATTTTGTTTAAACCGAGATAAACAATCCTCTATTGTTTTTTGGTGTAGCTGAAATATTCTGTCAGCTTCCCCACTGATTTAGGAATTTCCATGGAACTACACAGTTGTGACAGATATTGTTTTCTTTCCCCCAGCCATTCCTTCACAGGTTTTTTTGAGATCCTGAGCACTCGATCTCTGTTCCCCATTGTGCTTTCCAGCAATGAATCTGCAACACATTCTCATATGAACTCCTTACAGCTGCTGCAGTTTTACTATGCTTCCTCAACTAACATTTCAGCAAGAAGGATTAATAAACTTAGTAATAAACGGAGTCTGGGTGCACATACTTAAAAACACATAAATGTATGCTGCAAACGTTTGAAGAGAGAGATTGTTATCCTCCTGTCGATGTGAAGAAAGTAGTAGTTAAAAGGACTGTTCCACTTCAATAGACATGATCCTGTAGTAAGTTAAACTTTCATCCCACCCTTAAAAATAGCAGGCGTAGCAGACCACCAGAAACCAAAAGGTTTCTTTGGTTTTTCAGTTCTTGGCAATTAATGTTTGGGCGCGTGTGTGCCTGTGCATATGGGTGCAAGGGTGTGGTATTCCTTTGATGTTTTTGTACGTTTCAGCAAGCTTGTATATCCAAATTCAGTGAACGTCAAGTGAGAGAGGGAGCAGATGGATGAACTCAGAAGAGGTTGACCGCTCACTGAACTGGCTGCAAGACACATTAGGAAAAATGTGTTGGCTCGCATTTGTCCCAGTACGCCTTCAAAAAATATTACTTATTATCAACATAAACTCTTCATAAGAAAAGCTGACTCATCTCACTGCCTCCCTCATACACACACACATCTCAATGTAGATCTGCTGAAATTCTCTGCAACACGTCCGTGAGACAGTGGGGGTGGGAGTCAGCTCATAGGCTTTGTTATGTCTTAAAAATCCCCTAAATTTGAGAGTGTGTCAAGAGCAGATGTTGGAATTCTGTCTTTCTGTCGTCACATATGTGTTCGTAACTTCATATAAACTGATAAATCTATAAATCTCCAATTCTCTTATAATGTTATGTGTGGTTTTACAGTTTTTTATGTGGATACTGTGGCTTTTTAATACATTAGTCAGGAAAAAAAAGGCATTTTATGATGTGGTCTGCAGAGCTACAGTTGTGTAATGTTATAATATTTCACAAGAAGGAGTTCATTGCTATGCTCAGTCAAGAGCTTATTTTATCAGGGGCCTTCTCTTAGACTGGGGTGTGAGAGTGAGTATGAATGGCAGGTAGTGTCGGGAAAGTTAAACCCATGAAAATATTTTGCCGTAGTCCTCAACCAGACTCTTATGCAAAATGTCCTCATGCTTAAATGCACACACGGTTTGAAATCAGAACAAGCCTGTACCCTGAGCTGATTGGAGATTCTGAATCTCGGGCCTGTTTCTTTTTTTTTTCATTTTCTTTATACCTCCACTTCCTATTTCTATCAACTGATTGTATTGCCTAACTTCACTTTCTTTTCGAGCTTTTCATGGCAACTTTTCAGCATGACATGACTCTCAGTCGCCTATTTCAGAAGAAATCTGTTCTGCCATCTAGTGGACAAATACGTGCATCACTGACATACTGGATAGCACGTCCCTGTTCTTTCTCACTTGTTCTGCTTTCCCTCCTGTATTCAAGTGCTTGGCTCACTGGTTATGAAGATCCAATGATTGACAAGATCAACCAGAGAATTGAAGATCTCACAGGGCTGGAAATGGACACTGCAGAAGAGCTGCAGGTAAAGAGTTAGTTCATTAGTTGAAGGACATTCAACACAATTTTTCTTTGATTTAGATTTTTTTTTACTCTGCAAAACATTATTGAATCAACATAATTCTTATATAAATGTGATATAAATTCTAACAATTCTCCTGCCCCTGCCCATCGGTTTCTGTGTTAGTCTATTGGACACCTGATTCATAGAGTTGTGAGACTTAAATCATATTTTATTGATCTTTGTAGATTGCAAATTATGGCGTTGGAGGTCAATACGAACCTCACTTTGACTTCGGAAGGGTAAGAACCTTTGTGATTCACACGAGTGAATTTCTCTAATTGTACAGTAGTGTTAATGTGGCAGGACATTAAACCTGATATTGATTTTCTCTCCACAGAAAGATGAGCCAGATGCCTTTAAAGAGCTGGGCACTGGGAACCGCATAGCAACATGGCTCTTCTATGTGAGTAAACTCTTCCTAAATTCACCTAAAGACCAGTGTTGTTAACTTTAGATTGAACTTACACTTTGGCCAAGCCATCTTAAACTCACAAATGCGGAGCGTTATTATTTTTAAATTGTATTCAAGACCCTAAAGTCAAAACACTGAACATCTCATCCTCACGGTGAACTATGTGTATAAAATGACATAATAAAGTAATGGTGCAACCATAAAAATGGCGTCAAAGGTTTAAATAGGTCACTCAATATAAAAAACATTAAGCTTCAAGTAAGTGTTGTAACTAGCAGAAGCAGAAAACACGATATTGTCATAAAGTGAGAAATAAATGATTTGTATCCACTTTAAACTGTATTATGGAAAACCATTTAAAAGATGGGACAAAAGTCCAGTATAATTTCAGTAAAAGGATGTTTTCCCTTCTTTTTACAAAAGGACGTGTCATGTCTCATTAGGTTTTAACTTTAAGAAAGTTTACGGCAGGTTTAAGAAAATGGGGCCTTAAAGGTGCAGTGTGTAGGATCTGGCGGCACCTAGCCGTGAGGTTACAAATTGCAACCATAGATTTTATATAAAGATGGACGACAGGACAGCTCCCCAAAAGTGAAGCCAAACCATCTTGATCGCCCCCTGGTGGCTGGCTGCAGTATAGGTGATAAATCCCATGGGACATGGGCCAAAATAAAAAGTCAAATTATTCGTCAAATAAGTTTTCCACCGCCCGATAACTACTGCGCAGACTCTGGCTCCAAATTACGTCAAAATCTTAACATGGCAGCTCCCATATCAGGGATATTTTGGCTTCACTTCAGTACAGTGGGAAGAAGTGGAGATGCGTCATCCATCTTTATATAAAGTCTATGATTGCAACCAACTGAAGTGTCTTCTGTGTGCCAAGCTTGTAGGAGAACTATGGTGGCCGATGCAAAAACGTGAAAATGCGAAATGCCCTATCTAGGGCTAGTGTTTGGTTTGTCCGTTCTGGGCTACTGTAGAAACATGGCGGCCAGCTGCATGAAGAGGACCCCAAATGCTACACACTGTTCCTTTAACAAGGCAGGGCAATGAACTCTCTCACCCCACGCAGTGTGGAGTAAAATCTAGTCCCTGTGATTAAAAAATCTGCATATAAACGGAAAAGTCTCATACTGACATACAGCCTGGTATTATTCATTAAGGCCTATCTGTCATCTCTGATTATGGGCTTTGCCAGTGGGCAACCTCTTTGCTGTCACAGAAGTAACATCTGAGTTAAAGCAGGACTTGCTATGCTGATGCAATAAGGAGGATTTTACATTGGCGGGAAGGAGGAAAGATGGGACAAAGATAGAACCAGTAATATTTTCTGTAAACCGAGCCGCAAAATACATTTTCAGTGTTCATGTGAAGCAGTTGATTAATTAAAAGGGAATGCAAGCCACACAGAAAGCAACAAATGTGAGCTTATTTAGTAGGACTACAGAATTATATGATTTGAAGTTTATTTGCCTCTCTGTCTCTGTTGTAGATGAGTGATGTAGCTGCAGGGGGAGCTACTGTTTTCCCAGATGTTGGTGCAGCAGTTTGGCCCCAAAAGGTAACCGCTTATGTTCCACCGCTTATCACAATACATAATTATTGACTAAGGTAGCTGTATTTGTCATATTATATAGCCAACGAATCCCTAGGTGTTTTTATTTGTTTTCAAGTAATGTGCAAAATGCTGTGAATGTTGTTTTTTGCCACCTGGTGAGGAATAGCACCAATTAGTCAGCAGATTCATGCTCTTTCTCTCTCTCACACACACAACACAATCCTCTAACAGGCACCCTTTCCATGCAAAACAGGATCATTTACTATTAAGCAAATGTCTGTTAATTCCTGTCATCGAAAGAATGTTTCTCAAGTCTACATACAGCATGTTCAAAAAACACAAAACGTGTATTTACATTTTACGTTATATTACGTTATATTATAATTTCACCTGTCAATAATCAGTGGGAATTCATTTAGGAGACTGGGGCTGACTTTCTGACTTCCTGGCTATTCCTGGAGGGTTTGCAACACTGCTAACCTCCGCTGTCTGTTGTCTGTGTGTATTCCAGGGCACTGCAGTGTTCTGGTACAATCTGTTTCCCAGCGGGGAGGGAGACTACAGCACCCGACATGCAGCTTGTCCAGTGTTGGTCGGCAACAAGTGGGGTGAGTTCCTCTTTGTCCGTTTCCCTATAAAACCATCAATAATTACATGAGTAAATATCTCTTATGAGAATGTTAACTTTAAAAGCCCAGTGGCTTAAAGGTCCCATATCATTGCTCATTTTCAGGTTCATGCTTGTATTTAGTGTTTCTACCAGAACATGTTTACATGCTTTAATGTTCAAAAAACACTTTATTTTTCTCGTACGGTCTGCCTGAATATACCTGTATTCACCCTCTGTCTGAAACACTCCGTTTTAGTGCATTTCAACAGAATGACAACGGAATTGCGTTGCTAGGAAACAGCTTGGGTCCATGTTTACTTCCTGTCAGCTGATGTCATTCACATACACTGCAACAGAAAATAAACTGGGACACATTTAGTATGTTTATGTTTAAAACTGTGAAACGGTCTAAATATTGTATATTTGTGACATCACAACGGCTTGTTTCAAACGCACAATTTCTGAATACGGGCCGTTTGTGTTTCTCCGTTTATTGAGCGCTTCAATACTTTCACAGTATTTATTAATGCACTTAAACCTGCTTTATAATATAAAAGACATGAAAATTTCACTTTTTTACAATATGGGACCTTTAACCTGGACTTGAGTTTGATATTGTAACTTTGCAGACCTTTTACATGCACAAAAACTATATAACACACTAAAGGAAGGGGAAAAGCATCATTTTTTTTTCTGTCTTTAGTATCAAACAAATGGATCCATGAACGAGGCCAGGAGTGGCGGCGACCTTGTGCCCTAAATGAAACTGACTGATGGAAAAAGAAAACCTCCTCTTCACCTCCCTGGCCCTCTCTCTCTCTCTCTCTTTCTCTCCCTCCTTGTGAACCACCCAGGACTAAAGAACACCGCTTCAGATCACACATGATACACATGGATACATGGGGTCCAAATGGCTCACTCCCTCTCTACAAACATTCCCCTTTTTTTCCCCCAGCTGTTATGCTCTGAGCACAGAGATTGTTTGGGTTAATGCCGAGCCCCTGGACAGTATTAGCATCACTGTGACAGAGAACATGTTCTTAAGATTGTTGGGTGGTTTGGAGAAACACTCGTGCCCTTTTCACTCCCTTGTGTCTTGCCTTTGCACTCTGTATGAACTCTAGCTCTGTGGTGAGGGTATCCTTCAGTAGGGACTGTAGGGACCAGCTTCCAAACTGGCAGTTTGACCTTAAATGTACAGTTCACATTCATTGCATTCCTTTCATTTCATTAGCAGAGCAGTTGGGGCGCATGTTTTTTGAGGAAAATTAAAGGATTTTTAAAAACATTTTAAACAATGGAAATTCACCGGGGCTGCACGCTACTTCTTTTGACTGTAATGAAAAGAAGACTGTATATGCACCACCTTGAAAACAAGTTTAATGTTTTTCTTAAACTGGCTTTTTAATAAGAGGGATCGAATTAGCATACTGCAGGTTTACTGAATTTCTTTATTTTCATTTGGTAGAAATCTCTACTTCCGATAACTTTTCCAATAACTAAAAACAAAGTACTCTGTGGAAGGAATGAAAAGATACATACAAATCTGACCACAATTCAGGTGTAGTATTTTGGTTGAAAAGAAACACTTTATTCCGTTTAAGTTGTGTAACTAATCAGAACTGATTTAAGTTGCATGGCTACATCTATGCAGTACATTTTGACATATCACATACCTTGTTGGTCTGCCTCAAAGCATAGTGTGTTTTTTTTTTTTTAAAGTCATTTGAAAGGTCACACTGAGATATTGTTACATTTGTTGTACTTGAAAAAATGAGGATGTTCACAAATGCATGGGCAACACAACACTTGGATGCAGACACAGTTACATATGCACCCCAATGCTGCATAGAATTTAGTATTTGTTCACCCTGATTGTCCCAGGACCCAAAATGACCATCAGCTGTCATTGAATTAGTAAAGAGCAACAAAGGAACAAGTAGTACATGAACATTAGGAGAAAGAAGAGTGAGGCTGTACACACCACATTGTGCCATGACAGGTTTTAAAAACACAGTTTTATATATAGAGTGAATGATTCTGGTAGGTTTTTTAACAGTGTCCAGTGCTTGTCAGTGTGAGAATATATATGGGTTTTCCAAGGAAGAAACATTTTTATTTATATGTCCCAAGCCAATTTTGTGTTGTTTTTTTTTTGTCTTAAATGAAAGTCTGACATTTTCTACAATAAAGACTGTTTTTATTGATCTCAAGATAATAAACTGTCCTGCTGCTGTTTGTCTCTGTGTGTGTGGGTGTGACTGTGTGTGGGAGTGTGGGTCTGTGGGTGGGTGATTTTTAGGGGAAGGTATGAAGGCATCATGTGACTGTCCAGTACTAATGATACCGTCCTCTTGTTCTTCTGTGGCAACCAGGGCCAGACGTCTGTCTGTCAGGTCGGGAGGACAAGGGCAAGCGTGAGAGAGACAGAGAGAGAGAAAGAGAAGCAGCAGCAGCTCAGAGAGAAGAAAGTCAGGGAACTCTCCTGTCCTCAGTCATTACAGTTAATAATCCAGAGGGGGAACAGAACAGAAAGTAACAGCACAAGGATGATGACCACGGTGGAGACCACGGTGGTGCACTATGATAACGGCTACGAGGAGGTGTACATGAACCAGGAGGATGAGTGGGACAGGGACATGCTGCTGGACCCGGCCTGGGAACAACAGCAGAGGAAAGTAAGTGTTTAAAAATGATAAAAAACTAAATTGTGATGACGATAAATGTGTCTAGAGTTCAGTCAGAATTGCATTTACAAGTTCGCAAAGTTCAAATAGTTTATTTGTTATTACCATATGATGCTAATACTCTCCCTTTAAGTTGCTTAAATATTGGACAACATAGTTTAAAGACAGCTCTGTTGAGCACACACCATAGTAGAGATCTGAACATCCGGTTAAGGCTTTCAAAATAAAAACACCTAACCTAAAAGTTTTTCAGGTGCGTTAAAGTTGATTAAAGATAGAAAAAGAAACGCAGAATTGCTTTTTTCTTTTACCAATAGACGCCAAACTGTTCTCAGACGCTTCTCTTAATTGATCAAATGCTGCACCTTCCTGTCTTTTGATTGTTTTTATAATCCTTTTAATTTGTTTCTCTTTATACTTTAATATTTTTTTAATTCGTTTTTATCTTATGCACTTTGTGCTCTTTTATCTTGCTTTTATATATGTAAAGCACTATGAATTGCCTTTGTGTATGAAATGTGCTATATAAATAAACTTGCCTTGCCTTGCCAAGTTAATGAAGCATTTGTCTTCTATAGCCAGACTAGCTACCTATTTGTGTGTGAAGGCCTAACGTACTATGTAAGGAAAAGGCCTAACAGAAGACACATATTCGGTAGCCGAATAAACACATTTAACTAGAAATTACATTTTTACATTTATAGACACTTAAAGGGGAACTACGCCCCTTTTTCAAAATTCATACATGTTCTTCCTACGGTCTAAGACAGTCCAAAAAATATTAGTAAACATGAACAACTCTCTCCCAAAGCCAAAAACTAGAGTGCTAAAACTCAAACTAGCTAACTGCTACATCAAATTTTCAACTATAGCTAGCTGATCTTATTGCTCTGAAATGTAAGTAGGCAAAGTAGGTTTTTTGTCAACCATTTGGAAGGGTTCAGTAGTTATATTTTGAAGGACAGCATCAGTCAACTTCCGGCGTAGTTCTAGTTACGTTGCTGCAGACTTGACGCAGCCGTGGGGGTCCAGGGAGGGGGTGCTTGACGGACGGATGCGGTGGGTACCAGCCCAGCAGCCCCGGCTAACAATAGCTCTTTGCTCTCCAGACTGCTGCCTGCCTCTCTCCACTGATACGCGAGGAATGCGAGCTGTCAACAGATGCTCCTAACACATGATGACGCTCTTGGGGATTAGAATGGACGCTGCATCTAATTTTAACCATCGGGCACCAAAAGGCATTATAGTAGGGTTAATCCTGTGTCCTTGGGTGCGGAATTCTTTTGTTTATAGAAACCACGCAGAAATATTGTTGCCAGCAGCAAGCAGCTCAACTCAATATAGCCTCCTCGGCCTCCCACACTGTCAAGTTGGTTTTAGGGGTTTAAAAAGTTGGCCTTAAACTGCAGCTCTTTGCACAACTGGAGGCCATCATCAGCTCCATAACCTCCTTTGGGCCCCCCACAGGGGATGACAAAACTGTGTATTTCTGGTAACACAGGAATAGCAATAGGTCCCTGGTTTATATCTATTTTTCCAGTGTTTATCTTTTCTACTGATTATAATTTGGAGTTGACAAGTTGCTCACTGGAGAGTGGCTCTTGGAAGCAGCTGTTCAAAATGATCAGAGTTAGTAAAGCAGGAGTGATGGTTTGCATACAGTAACACTGGTATAGTGCTGCACCAGCTCAACTTAATATAGCCTCCTCGGCCTCCCACCCTGTCAAGTTGGTTTTAGGGGTTTAAAAAGTTGGCCTTAAACTGCATCTCTTTGCACAACTGGAGGCCATCAGCTCTATGCCCATAACCTCCCTTTGGCCCGCCACAGGGATGACAAAACTGTGTATTTCTGGTAACACAGGGATAGCAATAGGTCCCTGGTCTATACGCATAGCTATTTTTTCCAGTGTTTATCTTTTTTACTCATTATAATTTAGAGTTGCTCATTGGAGAGTGGATCAGCTGTTCAAAATGATCAGAATTAATAAAACAGGAGTGATGGTTTGCATATAGTAACACTGGTATAGTGTTTCTTTTGGCATGGTGGGAGGTGATGATGTTGCTCTGTGCCCGACACGCTTATACATATACCCCTGCTTGACACTATTGTTGCCACGAGACTTTCATTTGCTTCATTAGGGGCCAATTTTAGTCGCTTTTTTCCAAATCATTTCTCATCAATAACCTTAAATCTAATTTCTATAGCTAAAGCCCTGTTGCAGCAGTTTCATTTATATATTATTATTATTATTATATATTTTAAATCCTACTAGCAGCTGTGGTAGCTTGCCTTTAATATTAATGTGACCTTTATGAATCTATTAGCTGACTCAGACAGGTACGCCTTCAGTGCCCATTCATGTTCCAGAGGCTCTGTCTTCTCAAAATGTTAAACATTCAGTCCTCGTGTATTTTCCATCCTCCTGGACGCAGCCTGCCTGCCAGCCTCTGACCTAGTGAGGCCCCAAAGACATCAGCCAGTTCAGCGACAGGGTTGGTCCTCCTCACTGGATGTGGTTCATAAATATTTTTAGCCTTAATCGTCACTGGTCAGTAGTGCCGGAGAGGGAGGCAGGGGGCTTGGAAAGTGGGCAGCGGGGGTCTGCGACTGTGGCTGAGTCAAATTTGGAGAACCAGCGGGCCACGTTTTTTCAACAAGGAGGGCAGCAGTTCAATGTCACATACACCCTGGGGACTCAGTCAGTGGGGAATGTGATGGCCTTTACTCTAAAGCCTGTAATATTCTGTTCTTGCACTGGCACCCAGAGCGGAGGCCTGAGTGGCTGGCTGGGCACACATACTGTATATACCCATACTGGGTTCATGAATGTGTAAGAATCAGGTTCGGAAAAGCACTGAAATATCTTCCTCAAGTAATGTCACTTTGTTGGATTCATATAGTAGCCAATAAAACGACAGGTATAAAAACACACTCATTTAAAAGTATTTAAAAGTATCTCAAAAATGAAACATTTGCTACATTTGAACACAAATTCAATACACCAGTTTCGCAAAAACGCAAATAAAAATTCAAAATGAAATGAAGCCAAATGTGAAAAATGCAACTAAAACCATCTTAATATGCTTCCTTTCTTTCCTGAATGACTATCAACTGCTAATAAATGTTTTTAAAATGTGCTATAAACGTCATACTTCCACCACTAAAAGTACTTTAAAAAGTACAAGTATTCATTCAGACGTATTTGTTTTTGTCACGGTGGAAAGTAGAAGCGCAAAATGTCCAGTCTAGCATCCACTTAACTTACATTTTAGACAATTTAAAGGGGAACATCACCCAAATTCAGAATTCCCATATGTTATTTCCATGATCTGGTAAAGTTAAATCAATATTAGAAAACATGAGCTCCTCTCTCTCAGAGCCAGAAACAGAGAAGTAAGTCTCAAACGTGTGATGTCATCGGGTATAAAGTCTGGAGCGGCTCCTTTGACAATGAATGAGAGGCTGATTTTGTGGACCCACAGAATGATTGTTTTCTTTTTTTTATACCCAAATGAGCTTTAGTCTATTGTAGTTCTCAGCTGTGAAACAGAAAATGTTCCCATATACTCAGTGTCATCTATAACATTTCTCTCAATTCATCGTCTATGGAGAAGCTCCAGACTTTATACCCTATGACATCACAAAGTTGAGTTTAAGCACTCTAGTTTTTGGATTTGGGAGAGAGTTGTTCATGTTTACTAATATTTTTTGGACTGTCTTAGACCATAAAAAGAACATGTATGAATTTTGAAAAAGGGTGTAGTTCCCCTTTAAGTATCTATAAATGTAAAAAGTGTAATTTAAAATTTTTCATTGTGGCAGGAGTTAAACATTTGAGACTATGACAGCCCCATTCATTCGTCCTTGTGGCATGATTTTAAAATAGATGATTTGATTATGCTCTCATCCCCATATCCACGCCTGCCTGCCTTCATACCTCAGCATAGTAATGACCTGGAAGAACAGCATACATGTGCCGCGATAAAGCTATCTCCTCACAGCTGTAAACCAATCACACTGTAAGTGGGCAAAATAGTGACAGAAAGTGACGTGAGGGGAAAACTCTCTCTGCGTCCACGTGACATTTTCACCCATGTTGACACGGCGAGACGTTTTGACGTTTTTTCCTCCCGCTCTCTTATCGTGAGGCACAGCAGAGCAGTCTAAATTTAACACCTTATATCGGTCGGAATGTGCTCTGCGGTCGGCCCCCAGCTTTCATCGGTGCAGTGTTGAGCGCCTGTGAACTCTGTGGCTCGCTATTGACAGACTTTATAAAAATAGGAGGAGAAAGACAATGATCCTGTCTTAACTTGATTTACAGTATTTCAGTCCCCCCACAATGCAGTGTGTTTGTTCTGATGGTTGTTTAGCGGTGGAACTGCAGGAAGAAAATGTCGAAATTGGACACTAATGGGTCACTGAAGGTTAAGCTGCAAATGTAGCAGTGGTCAAAGAGGTTAACGTCGGGTATATAGTCCTGTAGTGAATACTTGTTAAGCTGTTAACTGCCTCAGTTTGTTTAGGTCTACTGCAGAGAGCAATATCATGTTTGTAGTGTGATCCATATTATGTAACTGCTATATGTATTGTTTTTTTAACACTTTGTATATTATATTTTCATAAATGATACATAACCATATCAGTATACAAACACACACAAGACAAATAAATAATAAAATAAAAATACATAAAAAAATAAAAGCCAGAAATAAAAAAATAAACAAATAAATAAATAATAAAATATATATATACATAAAAATAAATTAAAAGTTTCTCCTACAGCTACTAATCACCAATGTCCAATTTCATCTCACCATACATTTACTATATGCATTTTTATAAATTAGCAGTATTTATCCTTTCTAATTATCTGTGGTGCATTAGCAAAGCTTCACTGGAAGTGAAGATTTTTCCACACACAGAATACTTTGCATTAGTACGGTGACATTTCATCAAATCCCCTTTTAATTAACCTGGGTCTCCCTTTCCTGCTAGACATTCACAGCCTGGTGTAACTCCCACCTGAGGAAAGCTGGCACTCAGATTGAAAATATCGAGGAGGACTTCAGGAATGGACTGAAACTCATGCTGCTTCTGGAGGTTATCTCAGGTGAGATCACTAAAGGAATATGTTTCTTTTATAACTTCATGTTTTTATGATATATTCTTTGAGATACTACACCAGTATAGAACACATTTTATTCACTGTTTTCAGCGTTTTCATCAATGTAGTATTCATTTTGTGGTTTATTTTTTGCTTTTAATGTGATATACTTGTTTCAGTTTGAGCACATAATGTTCTCTGTACAGGAGAGAGGTTACCCAAGCCAGACAGAGGGAAGATGCGGTTTCATAAGATTGCTAATGTCAACAAAGCGTTGGACTTCATCACGAGCAAAGGAGTGAAACTGGTCTCCATCGGAGCTGAAGGTACCCAAAACCTTCCTGTATATATGAATATACGACAGGGCAGCCATTATGAACTCACAAACATAGAATAATAAGAATCCAAATTGTATTATTCACTCTAGTGATTGTAACAGGTTGTTTGCCTTTCAGAGATTGTGGACGGTAACGTGAAGATGACTCTTGGAATGATCTGGACTATCATTCTCCGCTTCGCCATCCAAGACATTTCTGTGGAAGGTGGGATAATAAAATCCAAAGAATCCAAATCTAGCTAATCTTCCATGGACATTGTGCCCATTTAAAATGTAGAAAACACATAACCATGTCATCATTGTGCTATGTAACAAATTCCTGTGAATTCACTATTTCCTCAGAAACATCTGCCAAGGAAGGTCTTCTTCTGTGGTGTCAGAGGAAGACTGCCCCCTACAGGAATGTCAATGTCCAAAACTTCCATGTCAGGTAAGTCTTTAACACATGAAATACTGTTCACTGAGTCTTAAAGTCTGTTTGGTCGTATGTGATCGATAGCTAATCTAGGTTGTCCTCTCATTCTATACAGTCTTGTCCTATTCCAAGTAGGGATTATACATGCCAACACATATTTCAAAATCATTTTTTTCCATTTCAATTGGGCATACAAAAAAATTATTATGAGGCTGACTTTAAAGGAACAGTGTGTAACATTTTGGAATGCAATATAATTTGCATAACTAAGTTTTCATTAGTGTATAAACACCTGAAACTAAGAATCGTTGTGTTTTCGTCAAATTACAATGAGCCCTTCATATCTACATATGGAGCGGGTCCTCTTCACGGAGTCCGCCATGTTACCCCGCCATGTTTCTATGGTAGACCAGGATGGACAAACCAAACACTGACTCTAGTGAGAGCCTTTTGTGTTTTTATGTTACCTGAAGGCCACCGTAATTCTCCGACACGCTTGTGAAACTGTGGTAACGTGAGCCGCAGAGTGCCAAAACCGTGATACCGCCAGCTGCCGTCTGACTTCTGTTGCTCCTAAAGTAGTGTTATTACGGTAAGGATGGCCTCTGAGTGAGGCGAACGGCGTTAGCACAGTTTTGCACTCGTTGGCTCACGTTACCGCAGTCTTGGAAAGGGAGGGGTAGGTGGAGGGGTACTCAATTGGTTGCAATCTGCAACCGCACCACTAGATGCCACCAAATCCTACACACTGTACCTTTAAACAATACAAAATATCTAGGCTGGAGTATGGCTGTTGCACCTCTGATAGTAAACGCTAGAACTGGACTCCAGCATCATTTTCCCTCTCTGAACTGACATGTTGGTTCTCTCCGCTCTTCGGCTCGTGAAGCTGGAAGGATGGCCTGGCCTTCTGCGCCCTGATTCATAGACACAGACCTGACCTCCTCGACTACTCTAAGCTCAACAAGGTGGCGTGTGGTTTCAAGTGTAAACAGGATGCTGTGTTTCATCCCCGAAAAACTAACACGACTGATTTCCACATAGTTAAAACCTCTGTCACAGTGTGAACTGATTAAAACAAATACGGACTGAACTCAGAATAACAGCACTTTTTAATGGGCTACTTTTTATGATGTGTTGACTGAAACACTGAGGAAAACTAGTTTATATCTAGGACTGGAGGTGTGTGCTATATTTTTGTTTTTTGAGTTATCTTGGTAGAGGGAAGTGTTTGATCCAAAACATAGCAGTGAAATAATTCCTCGGGAATGTTGGCACTACTTATGGCACTTTTGGATACACTTAGAAATATGTGGCATGTCACAGGAGTATAAAGTATTTTAGGTGAAGTAAGCTGTCTATTGGAAGTCCACTCGGTTGTCGTAGGCAGAAGCAATGTGCAGTAATGTTTGCTGTAGATAAACAGAGTGTTTTTTGCTAATGGATATATTGCTACTTTAATCTATGGATGTGTTTCTTCTTCACAGCATACTGATTGATCCTTAGTGCGTTCATTTAGTGTCACATCATGCTTCATTCTTCTTAACTGAAGCAGTTTTTGTGGTACACAACTTAAGCACAATCAGCATGCATTGCTTCAGTTTGTAACCCACCTTTCCCATTGCAACATTGGATTTAATGGTGAGATGGTGATACATATGCAAACCAAGGCATGTCTATATGGAGGACGGAACCTGCCAAAATCAAAAATACATGAACAAATAAATAAATGACTCGATAAATAAATAAATATATCATTAAATATAATAAAATTATATTATAAATAAATGTAGCTATTAATTAATTGATCAAATGTGAGATAAATTGATATGTCTGTTTTAATTTGCTTTTTTATTTGTTTATCTTTGTATTAATTCCCTTATTGAGTTACTCTTCTGTTTAATTTTCCCTGTTATTTATTTCTGTATTGATTTTGTATTAATTTATAAAATGTATTTAGTTATTTTTGCATTATTTATTAATTTATTTTATAAAGAAGCAAATTAAAACAGAAATATAAATCACATTTTTTCGATTAATTAATAGCTACATTTATTTTTAATATTATTTTTGCTGCATTTAATGACTCTATTTATATATTTATTTATTTTATTTTATTTATTTTATTTTGGCATGTTCCGTCCTCCATATATCTACCTTCAAATAATGACAAATGAATACAGAGTTTGCCTTTTGTCGCCCAGCATATCGGTGTGTGCATACTGCTTGAGCTCAACTGTTTTTCAGGGCAAACAAACCCGCAGTTCATTTAAATGTAGTGGCTTTAAACAATGCCCAGGACTCTCAGTGTTTGTGCATAAACAGGCGAGGGCCTCAGCTGCTTATTTGCAGAGCTCGAGAGCCCAGCTGACAGCCCTCAAAGTGTGCGTCAACTAACAGTAACGCACCCTTTCCCTACTGAAAGAAGCTGCTGACGGGAAGGCTGTCTGTTTGAATATTTGAGGCTTCTCTCTTCCACTGCCAAGTCTGTTTTGGTGTTAAACTGCAAAGTGAGGGGGCGGAAAAACGACTTTAGAAATTTTGTCCATAAGGTTCTATTGTGTTTTATTTTTGCAAAGAAATTGTTCTTGGCCTAGAAAATCAGATCATGTATTCATGTGAAACCGGATTACTGAGCTCATACAGGAACATTTACTTTACCGAGGCCAGATTTGGCCCAATACCATATATGTAGAGCAAGGGGAACACCATGGCTGATTACGAAGAGTGACATTTTCATTTGTTTTGGAAACAGGAGCGCTCACTTTTCAGCACACAACTCACTGGCCTGGCTCGGAGTTGACCCTGAATAGTCACAGAAACATGAGCCTAGTCCGCGCTGAGCTCAGGCTTAACTTCACCTCTGCTATTGTCCATGATGTCACGTAGTATTCCCCAGTTAGAGGCTGCCGGTCCTCATGAAAGGCAGGAAGAAGTGTATGAGATGGGTACTGTGATGTTTGACAGTCAGATCTTAAGTAAGGGTGGTGTAGATTTTCATCGTTAGGAAAGGGCACTCGGGGTTAATATGAGTGACGAAACAATCTAGCATATCTGTTTCTCTTTATTGCTTTTTATCACTCTTTAAATCTCTTTGACGTACATATTCACACACTTGGTCTCGCCTCGACTTTTCATTTCTGCCCACGCTGCCAGGAGACAGTTGCATTGTGTGTCAGCCAGGCAGCTGTTGCGTCTGGCTCCAGGTGAGCGTGTTTGTTAAGCTCGCAGTGTTACTGCCTGCCGAGATGGCTCTGGTCAGGGGGCACGCACTCGCACAGAGACCTCGGGGTATCCTTCTCTCCATTCATCCATCCTTTCCATCCCATCATCAATTTACCACCCTATCCATCCATTTATGTGCCCTGCACTGGATCTGTGAGCAGCTGGCCCTGTCATGTAGTGTGTCTGCCCCCAGCCCCCACCCACCCCCACTACCTTTATGGAACAGAGATAGGGACAATAGCAGCAGCATGATAGCATGATCCCTTTACCCCATTGCACTCTCACTGACTGCCCCGTTAGCAGGGAAGGGTTCACCGTCAGCTGTTGGCCTAATGCACCACTGCCACTCTGTTAAAACACTTGGCTGCTCCTGTCAGTCACTTGTGTGAAAATCTGTCATTTCAAGAAATATATAATGTATATTATAGGGGTGAAATGTTTTCTTGAGTAATCTGTGTTAGTGGATTCATTTACCATCTGATTCATTTATAAGATAAGATAAGATAAGATATTCCTTTATTAGTCCCGCAGTGGGGAAATTTGCAGTGTACAGAAGCAAAGGGTTATAGTAGTTTAGTTTAAAGCTACAGTTGGTAACTTTGAACAAATATGGTAAAAAGTAATTGTTTTTAACTTACTTTGTTTACTGTACCATATACTTACTGTCAATCGATTAAGATATTTAATCGCGATTAATCACATTATTGTCCATGGTTTATTGCGATTAAATGCAATTTTCTGTTCAAAATGTATCCTAAAGGGAGATTTGTCAAGTATTTAATACTCTCATCAACATGAAAGTGGACAAATATGCTTGCTTTATGCAAATATATGTAAACATTTATTTATATTGTCTTTTGGAAATCAATTAACAGCACAAAACCATGACAAATATTATCCAGAAATCCTCACAGGTACTGCATTTAGCATAAAAATATCCTCAAATCATAACATGGCAAACTCAAGCTCAATAGGCAACAACAGCTGTCAGTGTGCTGACTTGACTATGACTTGCCCCAAACTGCATGTGATTATCATAAAGTGGGCATGTCTGTAAAGGGGAGACTCGTTGGTACCCATAGAACCCATTTTCATCCACATATCTTGAGGTCAGAGGTCAAGGGACTACATTGAAAATGGCAGAATCTTGATTCAAATTTGATCAGTGCTGCCTAGTTTGACAATTTGATCAGAGTTCACGAGTTTCGAGAGCTGTGATTGACAGCTGCTGTAGAGTCTTTTGGTCTTTTTGTTCGGGCGTGGTGGAAACTTGCAAATGCTATTAGGCGCACAGGAGGAGGCAGAGGAGCAAGCTTTTTCATAGATTATCTGTCTCATGCACTACTGTCTTTGCTCAAAGTTACCGACTGCAACTTTATTAGTATAGTTGTTCAAGTAGTTGTCTCTGTCATCATCCCACATCACTTTGTCATGACATACAGACTAAAAGATCAATTGCTTGATTGAAAACTAGGAAACTAAAATGAGTGCTATTAAATTAATGTGCATGTGTACAGTAGGTAATCAGGGAGTATGATGTGTCCACCATAACATGGAGGTCAGCGCGGTGACATTTTAAGTCCAGCATTGCTCTTCAGTGATGTAGAATTGTGTTTCTTTATTTAGGATGATCCTCTGGGGAACCTGAACCTGGCTTTTGACTTAGCCGAAAAACACCTGGACATTCCCAAAATGCTGGACGCAGAAGGTAATGTTTGATGTTTGATGGAATACAAGTACCCAATATGAGTTTTCGGGTTAAAAATGTTAACTTTCTCATATACTGTTCTATGAAATATGTGTTTGCAATATGAACTTCACTCTGTGTGTGTGTGTGTGTGCAGATATTTTGTCAGTCTATTTTTGTTTGCAATGTATCAGTCTTAAAATCACACTTGAAGTAGACCTCAAATGGATGTGCTGCTTCTGTCTCCTTCCATTCTTCCAAAGTAATTTTCCACTTTTTTGACCTTTCACATTTCTCTTCCTTTCTGCCACCTTAACTTCTCCTTCCTCTCGATGCCACAGACATCATCAACACCCCCAAGCCCGATGAAAGAGCTATCATGACCTATGTGTCCTGCTTTTACCATGCTTTTGCTGGAGCTGAGCAGGTACAGTGGTTGAACCTATCACCTTACTGATTTCTATTTTTAGATGACTTAGCTATATGCATTTTGAGAACAGGTGCATGCATCTGTTGTCGGTTTGATTCTGACATTACATTTAGATCAACAAAAGTATTGTGAGGACAATGTTATTAGAGAGTTTGAAAGGATCAATGGGAGCATGGCCCCGCTGATGTAATAACATTATTCTTGTGCCCTGTGCTCTCAGGCAGAGACGGCTGCCAACAGGATCTGTAAGGTGCTCGGTGTGAACCAGGAGAATGAGAAAATGATGGAGGAGTATGAGAAACTGGCCAGCGAGGTAAAGCAAAATTAGAAATTAAATGAAAAGATATGCTCTTGAATGATGATGACACACTGTGCAATGAAATCTTTGATTTTTCAAAAGGAAAGTAAGCTTTGGAACCTGTGTGGATAATAATATACACAGTACATGTTGCACTAAATCTGAATCTAGTTCAAAGTACAGATTTAAGTTTAGATTAAAAACATTTTATTTCCCCCAAGTATGGATCTCATTGCTGTGATAAGCTGAGACCCATCTGCTGAAATAAAAATCAATAATTCATCACAGCCTTCCTGACACACTGCTATCTTAACATGGAGCTCTCCACTTATTCCCACGTTGTCCTTGTGTTTCCCAGCTGCTGGAGTGGATCCGCCGCACCACTCCCTGGCTGGAGAACCGGACACCAGAGAAGACCATGGCGGAGATGCAGCGGAAGCTGGAGGACTTCAGGGACTACCGACGCCAGCACAAGCCCCCTAAAGTGCAGGAGAAGTGTCAGCTGGAAATTAACTTCAACACCCTGCAGACCAAGCTGCGGATCAGCAACCGCCCTGCCTTCATGCCCTCTGAGGGGAAGATGGTGTCTGTGAGTCACGATTAAAAAATTCTTTCACTGTTTATCATTCAACAGCCAAGACGAGTTCGTGATGGTGTGCACCACTGTTTATGTCAAGTCCCATAGAGGTGAAATTTCACTCAGGATGAAGGAGTGACAGCTTCTGACAGTCTACCAATAGAGGGAGATTTGTTTCTACACATTTTTGCAGCTTCAAATACATTAAATATAATATTTGTGTGCATTTCTTTGAATCATGCTTTTTATTGTTCCCTTGAGAAAAAATATGACAACAAACCTAAACCATTTGTACATATAACGACAGGTAGTAACTTTAAATTGAAAAACAAAGTATTCAATAAGAAGGGAGGAGAAAAAATGGTAATAATAATAATACAAAATAATATTGATAATAATACTAATAATGAAATGTAAAAATAGATAAATAAATAAAATAGAAATGATAATAAATTACAATTTATACATTTTAAACAAAAAAATATGTAATAAGAATATTAATAATAATAATAAAAAACAGAAAAGTAAAAAAATAGATAAATAAATATAACTTATAAATAAAATAAAACTCTAAATGAAAATTAGAATAAATTACAATTGTAAAATAATAATAATAAATATAAATAAACAAAAATAAATAAATTAATAAAATAAATTCACACACCAAATTCCCAATACCTTATTTATGTACATTTCTTATTTGCCAGGGTAGAACCGTTTTAAAACAACATAAGTGAGTTTGAACTGTCATTCTGATTGATTGTCATTGTGTGTACAGGACATAGCCAGTGCATGGCAGGGCCTGGAAGGGGCAGAGAAAGGCTTCGAGGAGTGGCTCCTTACAGAGATCCGTAGGTTGGAGAGGCTGGACCACCTGGCTGAAAAGTTCCGCCAAAAAGCCACCAATCATGAGAACTGGGCCAGCGGTCAGTAGCAGTTGTACATTTGGTATTTAAACTGTCTGCATGCTTGGGTTTCTATCTATCTTTCACTGCCACAGAACGCCTACAGGTCGTCATATATCCGTTTACTTGTTACATGTAGCTCCTTGGCATCTGTATTCCTGTCTCTCCAGCTGCTTTTCAGTGTTTTCACTAACCTTGGGGTTTGTTTGGACTTATTCCTAATGAGATTGGATTGAAGGTTTTAGAGTCTGTCCAATGCAATCAGCCTCTAGTGAACCGCAACAGGTCATTTTCTCCATTTGTAATGACCAAATAAGGCCTGTGTTTAGACCTAAACTACTAATCATCTTGTTGTTCCCCTCTCTCATCTTTTCCTCTCTCTCTCTCTCTCTCTATCTCTCTCTCTCTCTGTGCATATGTTTGATATTCAGGTAAAGAACTGATCCTCACCCGGAAGGACTATGAAACCGCCACCCTGACAGAAATCCGAGCATTGCTTCGAAAACACGAGGCCTTTGAGAGCGACTTGGCAGCCCACCAGGACAGAGTGGAACAGATTGCCGCCATTGCACAGGAGCTAAAGTACGCACTCCCCATAGCAGACATTGAGTTGAT
Source organism: Sebastiscus tertius (assembly GCA_916701665.1). NCBI lineage: Eukaryota > Metazoa > Chordata > Actinopteri > Perciformes > Sebastidae > Sebastiscus > Sebastiscus tertius. The sequence goes on along the minus strand of CAKAOH010001003.1, from coordinate 23,032 downwards.
GGAAAAGCAACTAATGACATCTTGTTTTAAATTTCTCTCTTGTGAATATGACTTTAATAGCCTTTTAGACAGTGTATAACCTACAGGGGTGATTGTCTGGATAGATTATGGATGAAAAGCAGCAAAGGACATTTAGACTTTACACACAATACTGCACTTACCAAGAAAATGCTGTCCTTCAATGGTCCCAAAACATCTGCTGTCTTTGAGACGGTAGGAGAAGAAAAAAGAGAAAGACAGTGCAGAAACAGCTTGGAACAATATTAACTCACCGTCTCTTAAAGGGGCTGTTGATAACATTGATAATTGTTCTCCCTCCCCCGTTACATTGCATTCACTTCACAACAAGTCGTTGCCATGCACTTACTGTCAATCTCAGCCGTTTTTACCCACACTAGCTGACAACCCAGAGATACCACGTGATACCAACGTCCTTTTACTATTGGCTCACAAGCCTTGTTAGAAGTGGGAACCAAACGTCAGATATAAACAAAACATTCATTTTGGACCTGCCAAAAATGTTTAAATGATTAATTCACAATCATAATAATTTTTTTCAGGCAAAGCCATACTTTTATTGAGCACATTTCTAAAAGCTCTGTGGATGTATTATTTAAAAAAAACAAAAATATTCATCTACATAAAATTTTTATCAATAAGACCTTTAAATGTCATTTGCATGTGAGATGAGTTTGAACCACTTTGAAAAAAGTATTCATGAAATGACTTAAACCCTCCTCTCTTTAGTTAAGAACATCCATCCATCCATCCATCCATCATCTGTAACCACTTATACTATTCAGGGTAGGGGGGCTGGAGCTGATCAGCTGGCGTTGAGCGAAGGCGGGGTTCAGCCTGGACAGGTCGCCAGTAGATCACAGGGCTGACACATAGAGACAGACAACCATTCACGCTCACATTCACACCTACAGGCAATTTAGAGTTGACATTTAACCTAACCTGCATGTCTTTGGACTGTGGGAGGAAGTCGGAGAACCCAGAGAAAACCCACGCCAACACGGGGAGAACATGCAAACTCCACACAGAAGGGCCTCAAGCCGGGTTTTTTGAACCTGCGACCCTCTTGCTGTGAGGCGACAGTGCTAACCACTGCACCATCGTGCAGACATAGTTAAGAACATGTCACTGTTACGTCAGTAGAAGGGTGAAAGGGTGTGGTTCACACGTTCACATGCATGCTGACGTTTTCAACACCTCTTCATCGTTACCTTCTCAGTCTGGGATTGGCCACGGAGTACTTCCTGTTTCATATTTATCCAAGACCAGAAGATGGGTGCATCCCAAAGCTCTTATTTGCCGTTTCCTCGCTCCTCGCTCCTCGCTCCTCGCTTGAACTGGAAGTTGTTTTGGTGCACCATCTTAAAGACCGTCCCAAAGCTCTTATTTCCGCACGGAGGAGCGAGGATCGAGGATTGAGGAGGGATCTCTGAGGAGCGATGAGCGAAGATACACAAGAGCAGCCTGATATCATTTCACCTGACGAGCAAAATGACTACTTGGTTTCCTGCCAGGTATGTGGCGGTTAAATGAATGTTTGTTTGTTCATTTTCTCTTTATGGCTTGTTTATTTTTGCAGTCAGTTGCTACTCATCGCACTGTTAAACTGGAATGTCTATTGCTTTCCTGCTAAAAAAGGTAATCCCTTCATGCAGACTATAAATGTACTTGGATGCTTACAAACTTGATTTTCACACTTTCTTGGCTCACGAAATTTTACTAAAAACATTTTCCCTCTAGGCTGGAGCCAGCCTGATCCTTATTATGAGGGTGATTTCCCTAACATGGAGGTGCATCCTGGCTTCAATTACCACTCATCCCTAGGTGCTCCTGCACAGCCTTCCAGTGTGAGTTACTCTGCTGTGGAGGAGGGAGAGTATTCTAGTCCTGGAAGCCATCCAGCAAGCTCCAGCCCTACTCCAGACATGTCCAGTGAGGCTTCATGGAGAGCCTACGGCTGCCTACGCCGCGTCCAGAACATCTCGGCCTGCACCTGACAGTGGCCCTCCTCCTCCAGCTGTCTTCCAAGCAGGCGAGCTTAACCACTACGAAGCCAACTCAGAGCACGGTAATTCGGAAAGGGAAACTGAGGAGCTAAGCTTTCCGGAGCCTCCGTCGCCGCCGCCACCACCTCCTCCATATCCTGACTTCCAGGCTGGTGAGCTGAGTCGATATACAGCAGTCCTTGTGCATGGAAATGAAGAGCGGGAAACAGAAGAACAAAGTTTCCTGCCACCGCCTCCCTATGATTCAGCCTCCACAGGAGGTTGAGGAGTCAGCTTCTTCCACGTCAGACCACGAGCAGCCAGTTCCAGAAGGGCTGATCCCAGTTAGACTGAGCCAGTACTATCTGTTCTTGACTGGTCAGCTTCCTCCTGGCACATACACTCACTTTCAGTCAGACTATGAGGCAGGCAAAGACCACTGGGATGAAGCCCATTATGAGAGATACCACTACCCCACTCTGACTCAGCAGCCCCAGGACTATACTAAAATCTAACCAGGTCTTTCGAACAACTTGAAGCAGATCAGGGTAAAGGCAACTCTAGTAGTCTTGCTTTCTACTCTAAATGTGTCTGTGAAATGTGCTCAAGTTGTTGTGACATTTGAATAAAATGCAACATGACCATTAATGAATTGTGATCTCTTATGTGAGTTGGATGGACTGGTCTTAACTTTGAGGGGGAGGGTTTATTCTAAGGAAACTTCAGGTACTGCATAAACTCAAGCCTCAAAGACTTCACTACTGTGATAATAGCTCAAATATATCCACATGAAGTCACTGTGGCTATAGAAAGACATCCAATCATACCCCGGTATTCAAACTGTACTGGCTGCTTGTGTGAGTGTTCAAACTTTAAGACAATAGTGAAGCTGTTATACTTTAATCAGGGGCAAAGTCCTGTACTCCTATGTAGTGGGAAGCTGTTTTGTGGTGCCTCAAGTGTGTTAACATGAAAAAACGTTCATAATGCCTTAAATTTTACTTGTTTTTCCAGCACCCAACAATGGAGCCTATTTTATGACCAGACCTTCTAACACTTGCCACTATGGCAGAGTCTGATTTTTTTACTTTGCGTACCCTAAGTTATCCAGTGGATGACTTAACTTATCAGGTTTATTTTTGCTAGGTAATGCATGGAATTTGACTCTGTGTTTTGTTGCAGCTCTCTCAATGTACTTACACAGAATAGAAATATAAGCTCGGAACAATAATGACAAACAATAAAACAACAATACAATAATGAGTCTTAACACCATAAAGCTCTTTTCCACAACTGAAACAACCACCTGTTTGTGCTTTGTTTTTCCAGTGAGCTGGACTACTACGACGTGGCTGCTGTGAACCTGCGCTGCCAGAGCATCTGTGACTTGTGGGACAAGCTGGGAACCCTGACTCAGAAGAGGAGAGAGGCACTTGAGGTGAAGCGACTGAAAATTTGGTATCAGTGACTTAATGTGACTATGACTGAAAGCTGATGAAAGGCATTCATATCCACTTTAGCAATTTTCTCATAGGCTAAAGTGTTTTTTTTTTTCATTTTAGCTTGTGAGATCCTGAATATGTAAAGATTCATTTCTTTGCATGTGTTAGTAAAGTCCCCACAAGAGTGCGCTAATGTTCCACTCAGACCCCCGTAGATGAAGAGTGAAGTTGCATCCAAAACCAGCTTAATCAAAATGTCAGTGTAAGCACATTTAGGTGTCTGTCAATGACATCTGAACAGTGAAGACATAAATGATTGATGAAGAGAGATAATTGGATCCCCTCTAAAATCCCTGACCCAGATAGGATGGTAAAATGGGAAGGGTGGAGGGGATAAAGGAGAAATAGATGTAAGAGTCCTGTCCAGGAAGTGACTGGCTGAGAGCCCACTCGCCACTTCCTCTGATCCATGCTGGCCATTCCAGACCTGCGAATGTGTGAGGGCTCTGGAAAAGGGCCACGGATTAAGTCTGAATGACAGGGACAGAGGTCTGTTTTCTGTCCGTCTCCCGCTCCCTCAGCCATCCGCTGGCTGCTGAGAGGGAGGGATTGTGTCGGGTACAACCAAGCCAAAGCTGGGGGTTAACAAGGCCATACCAATGTTATGCACCCTTGGATTAGTCATCAAAACAGGTGAGGGCAAGTTTGTTTGGGATTTGAATGTGAGACATGAATGAAGATGGTGACTCCTCCTTAGTTCAGAGCCTAATGATGAGCTACAGGTTGGATATTTTGGGGTTTTCAGGATTTAAAAATATACAAAAACCAACATATGATATCTTGCATTCCTCTCAGCGGACAGAGAAGCTGCTGGAGACTATTGATCAGTTGTTCTTGGAGTTTGCCAAGAGGTCGGCCCCTTTCAACAACTGGATGGAAGGAGCCATGGAGGACCTGCAGGACATGTTCATAGTGCATACTATTGAGGAGGTCCAGGTAGGCCCACTCACAGCACTGTAGACTCACACAATTACTGCTATAGAGTGCTGCAGGGATGAGGGGATTTTTGTAGGCCAACCAGGAAGTTAGTAACGCCCTGGTTCCCTGCGCAAAAAAGCCAATGGGGTTCTTCCATTTGGTTTTGTATTATTGCAGAAAATAAGCTTTGTGGAAACAAATGTTTGATACTTACATGTTTTGTTCAGCAAGATAATCTTCACAAATGAACACCACTTTTAAGGTTTTTGAAGCATAAATACAATCGCCAGAAGTAAAAAACAAAACAAAAGGATAAACAAGGAAGGCGGCACATGGGTGTGCAGCCAGGCATATTTAATTTTACACAGAAACATGAAGGATTTAAGATGGTACATAAAAACACATGAAATCAGAGGAATGCAAGTATTAGACTTTATTATAGAACTAATTTATTCATCAACCATTTCTTTTTATTTTGCTTAAAGGGACTGTTTGTAAGAATCAGAAATGCTTGTTAACAGCGACACCTATGGCCGTTAAGTCAACGAAAGTCAGCGTCGGGCTCGCGCTTGTGCTCGCTCTAAATAGACATGAACGAGCATCGCTCAAAACAGCGAGGTGATACACGTCAAAACCACGATATCATTCTCTATATTTCACCTGCTATTGTTAGCTGACCAGACGAAGGTCTCTCCATGAATCACTGCTGATCCTAGTGTTGGCTTTTCCTGCCTCAGCCTCCCGGAAACCTCTGTTGGTCTGGAGGAGCTGCAGCATTTATTTCTGCACAAACGTCCACTGTACATTCACTAGATATTCTCAGAGCTACGAAGTCTTCTGCAGTGTGTAGTGTGCGCGCATGCACATGAGGTGGAGCGAGCTCAGGGGAAGCTAGCAGGCAGGCAGAGTAGCAGAGGAGCAGAGGAGCATAGTACAGCAGAGACTCTGGCCCTGGAGACCAAAGCTATGTCTCCCCCGCGACCTCCGACCGCGGCCAACACTGTTTTGCAAGACGGTCTTCACTAGATATAACTTTGTGGTTTTGGTGCTTCTGTGTAGTTTGTGTTGGAGTCTTGTCTGAACAGCGTAGCCACACGCGAGCGCGCATATGCAAGCGCGCATGGGACACCGACCCGGGTGATTTATACGTGTAAGAAGTTACAAACAGTCCCTTTAATAAAGTTTGACAAAAACAAGTACATTGATTTTTTACCTCTTTCTTACCTCTTGTCTCGTAAGGAAAGAGCCTGGAAGATGTTCAAATAGGCAGTAAATTGTAAAATAAAAATCCACAATTGTCAATGTCAAGGTAACATGATATGTCACCGCAAAGTGCTGTACCATTCGTATCTGCACCATTTCAAGCCCTCGCAGCCTCTCGCACTCAGATCGGAAGAGCTAACGTCAGTCAAGTCCCTGAGGGTTCAGGGCTTAAAGCCTTAGGGGGGACATTAGGATTGGGCCACTGATTTCCAGATGAGGCACTCTATTTGTGAGATTCTACTTTCATTTCACATTATGATATTGCTGCTGTTAAAAAGATTAACCTGCTCACAGTCTTCCTATGATTCATGTTTGGATGTTTAATGTTATATAGTGAGTAATGTTGGTATACAGTACATGTCAGTGTCATACCCAGAAGAAAACCACATAATGTTATCACTCTTGGCAAAATTGAAATTTTAATAAAATTCCGGGACTTCCCTTTTCCCGTTCCAGAGTCTAATCGCGGCTCATGAGCAGTTCAAAGCTACTCTACCCGAGGCGGATGCAGAGAGACAGGCCATCTTGGGAATCCACAATGAGGTGCAGAAAATTTCCCAGAGCTATGGGATCAAGGCCAACATTATCAACCCATACAGCACCCTCACAACTGAAGAGCTTCTCAACAAGTGGGAAAAGGTAACCACAGCTTTAAACCTCACTCACAGACTCATATATGCAGGGATAAAGTCTCTATTCAGATAGTGGCTGTCTGGCCGTATAAAAACATTAATTATGAGAAAGGAACGAGGAGTGTAATATCTACATTGCATTGATAAAGTAAATGTTTTATCACTGAGTTATAGGACTCAGCACCCAGTACGGATCTAAAACATAATTCTGTGTAATGTTAATGGCTGTTTTCAGGGGGAGCCATCTTCTTACAATTACAGCTAAGCCCATTGTTTGTATGTGTTTTCTAGGTGAAGAAGCTGGTTCCTCAGAGAGATGGTGCCCTCCAGGAGGAGATGGCTCGTCAGCATGGCCATGAAAGGCTGAGACGACAGTTTGCTGCCCAGGCTAATCTGATTGGACCCTGGATACAAGCCAGGATGGAGGTTAGACACACAGGCTTCATAAGCAATTTGACAGTCATCTCCATCTAATCAAATGAAGCCCTGAAATGGAAGATGATTATATTCAAATGCATCGTACATAAGGGAGGCACGATGGTGGCGGCTGCCCTGATAATGATGATAATTGAATAATGCAAAGTATTATTATTATACCCGTAAAATATTTCTTCATCAAATGCTATATCTCCTGACAGAATTTTCTTTCAGCCACAGGTAAATGACTCCCTGCAGTATCAGCGAAGCAAACCGTCTGATCTTTAGACCGGCATTTCATGATCTAAAAATTAAGTTGACCTTGTTCGGTGTGTTGTCCTAACAGGAAATTGGGCGCTGCTCCCTGGAGATACGAGGCACCCTGGAGGACCAGATGACCCAGCTGAAGCAATGCGAGCACGTCATTGTTGCTTACAAACCCAACATCGACAAGTTGGAGGGAGACCACCAGCTAATCCAAGAGTCCCTGGTGTTCGATAACAAGCACACCAACTACACTATGGAGGTACAGGGCGGTGGCGGACAGCGTTACAACACTATTCATGGACATGAACACAGTCTTTGCAAACACATGCACATGATATTATAAGGTACTCATTGTAGCTCTACATGGATACTGAAATTGTGTAAACATGTTAAATATTTAATCGCAATTAATCTGACATTTGCTATCTGTTCAAAATGTACCTTAAAGGGAGATTTGTCAAGTATTTAATACTCTTATCAACATGGGAGTGGACAAATATGCTACTTTATGCAATTGTATGTATATATTTATTATGGAAATCAATTAACAACACAAAACAATGACAAATATTGTCCAGAAACCCTCACAGATACTGTATTTAGCATAAAAAATGTTCAAACACAAGCCCAACAGGTAACAACAGCTGTCAGTGTGTCAGTGTGCTGACTTGACTATGATTTTCCCCAAACTGCATGTGATTATCATAAAGTGGGCATGTCTGTTAAGGGGAGACTCGTGGGTACCCATAGAACCCATTTTCATTCACATATCTTGAGGTCAGAGGTCAAGGGACCCCTTTGAAAATGGCCTTGCCAGTTTTTTCTCGCCAAAATTTAGCGTAAGTTTGGAGCGTTATTTAGCCTCCTTTGCGACTGGTATGACATGGTTGGTACCAATGGACTAGTTTCATATAATACCAGTATCTTGACTTTAAACGATTTAAAACTTTGCAATCGCAAGTTTCATTATGTGTTAAAGAAATTAGTGGTATTAAAACAAATTTGTGTTAATGTGTTATTGACGCGTTAACTTTGACAGCCCTAATTAATAAACATACATGAAGATATCCAGTTTTTCAACATATCCATTAAAGGTGCATTGGCGGCATCTAGTGGTGAAGTTGCAGATTGCAACCAACTGAATCTTCTCCCGTGTGCCAAGTGTGTAGCAGAACTACGGTGGTCGACGCAAAAATGCGATTGGCCCTATTTAGAAGAGGATCCACTCCGTATGTAGATATAAACGGCTCATTCTAAAATAACAAAAACACAACAATTTGTATTTTCAGGTGATTATACACTAGAGAAAACATACTTATTAATATTATAAACCATTTCTTCCAGATACCCCTAAATGTACATACACTGCTCCTTTAAACTGCTCAAGGTGTGTCTTCCCTGTGTTAACATGCCTGTCCTGTCGCCACATCAACAGCATATCCGCGTCGGGTGGGAGCTGCTCCTCACGACCGTCGCCCGAACCATCAACGAGATTGAGACCCAGATCCTGACCCGGGATGCCAAAGGCATCAGCCAGCAGCAGATGAATGAGTTCAGATCCTCTTTCAACCACTTTGACAGGGTACAGCTCTTTTACCATTTCACATCACTGCAGTCTGTTTTTGGCCAATTTGAGTGACTGATCTGAAGCAATCAGAGCGATTCAGAAGCAGAGCAGCGGGTGGTGGTGGTGGTTGCCCTGTATTTAGAGATTGCCCTGTAGCTTTTATTCAAGCTACATCTATACTGGAGGAATTCCACAGACTGACTATGTCTCACCGTGCCGGAGTAACAGCATGGATGATACACCTGCCAAATACAAACTTAAACAAATTTTGCTGTGTACTGATGTCCCAGATAAGAACATTTTGTGTCTGTGTAAACAACCTCCATATGCACAGTTGTAGTGTGTCTTTCCTGAGTTTTTACGCTCTCAGACATCAGTTATCATGAAATCTTCAGCATCTTTAATGTCTTATCGCAAAAGCCAAAAGATTAGGTGCTTAAAGTTGAAAGCATTCCTATTTATTTTATCATAGTACAAAACATGTGCTTGCTAGTGTCAGATTTGGAAAAGGTTTGAGCATTGCATACTGTATGTCTTGAGGATTTAGTCTTATTGCGGTCATGTTTTATGCTATATTGAAAGACATATTTTACTGTATGTGAAGTATTTTGTTCTGTAATCTCCCCTGACTTTCATCCTTTTTTTTTCCATTCGGTGAACCTGAAATTGCGTGTCTGACTGTAGAAGAAGAATGGAGCCATGGAGACTGATGACTTCAGAGCCTGCCTCATCTCTATGGGTTATGACTTGGTATGATATATTCAAATGTGGATGGGTGGATGTCATCAGTATTTTAAACCTATACTGTACAAACTCTTCTCATTCTCCATCCATGCCTTTTTCAGGGGGAGGTGGAGTTTGCCCGTATAATGATCCTGGTGGACCCCAATGGTACTGGAATCGTCTCTTTCCAGTCTTTCATTGATTTTATGACCAGAGAGACTGCTGACACAGACACTGCTGAGCAGGTTGTGGCGTCCTTCCGGATCCTGGCAGCTGACAAGGTATGTATGTGTGTTTGTGTTAAGCCAAGTTCACACGACACAACTTTCAAAGTCGTCGGATAGCTGTACTGTTCACACTACACAACTTGCTGTCTTGTAATCGGGAGTCTTTTTAAGTCGTTGTGGTTTTCACTCTACATGACTGACCGGAGACAGGGGGGGTCACACACTACAAGATCTTTCACCAGGAGGAATTTGCGATGAAGTTTCCAAACTATGTTTAATGCATTTTACAACTTTTAGGACCTAATAATTTGAACAAGGGCTACTCAAGTGTTCGTACTGGGAAGTTGATTTACCTAAAAAGGTTATCCGCTGATCTACAGACGTCTCTTTCCCAATATAAGTCTATGGGAAAAAGTATTTTTGGGCCCAATGGCATCACTTGACGGACACGGAAGTTGTAGTGCCACCGTTTGGCCACTATGGAAATTTGCTTCAACGCCCGGCGCTCTTTCCGGAGCGGAAAATCAGGGCTAAAGTCGTGCAGTGTGAACTAGGCATTAGTGTGGCTTACTGGCATGCGGGCAGATATTCTTAACCAACACTTATCTGTTCTATTCCAGTCATTATTTCCAAGTATTTGCCATGCTATTTTGATGTATGATCTAACATTTACTTCATGAGCTCAAAATGGAAAAAGGGGGTATTAGCATGAATGTGTCTGGAAACTTGTCTGAAGCACTTTTTCTCTCCGCAGCCCTACATACTAGTGGAGGAGCTGAGGAGAGAACTTCCCCCCGAACAAGCAGAGTATTGCATCAAGAGGATGCCGGCTTACTCCGTCCAGGGAGCACCACCCGGGGCACTGGACTACACCGCCTTCTCCACTGCCCTCTATGGAGAGAGCGACCTTTAACCAACTAGAAACAGCATTCATCTACTGACCGTGTACCTAACCGCCCCCTCCCTGCCCTCCATCTCTTGCTGAATTTAAGGAATCTATACAAAAGTTGGATCCAATATGTTGAATTAAATGTGTTTGTGACCCTACCAGGTATTTGTTGATTAGTTTTCTGATATTAGACTGTCTGCAATCATGCTGAGCATTATCTGTTGTCTTGGCACTCTGCTGCTGTCCTCTTGGATAAAAAATCCCCCCTAAACAAATAGAAAAGGCCATGCATAAATTATATTGTGAGAAACAACAATGTACATTTTATCTTGTGTGATATGGTGTTTGTGCAGAAAGTAGGGTTCTGTGATTGTGAAATTTACTCCCATCAAAAATACAGATCATTTGGTAATACGCTAACAGGATCATGGTGTTTCAGTTGAAGAAATTAGACATAAAGTCCTATCTTGTCCAGCAATGTCATGTTTTGTTTTCATGTTTCCTCACAGCGCCTTCGTTTCGGGAATACAATCTTCCGATAAGGCATTTTGAGATGCTTTAAAGTGAATTACTGTTTGCAAAAGCAATTTTAGACTCACTGCCAGCCAACAATAAACAGTGTAGAAAATGGGTTCCTGAAAGTCTAAAAATATACAGTAACAACAAGAAGGAAAGAAGTGGGAAACCACATGAATGTGAAAGTAAATGTTTACAATTTGCTCAGTGGTTTAAGGCAGAGAATACAGATTAAATGTGCGGTATTGTGTTTTAAGATGAAACATTTTCTCAGGCAGCGACAAACACATTAATGCTTACACGTGCCTAGAAATGTGCAATAAATACACAAATAAGAAAATGAAGATCGAATGAAGCACACAGGTCAAGTCTTCATTTACACCAGCTTGGAAAAAAATTATTAAAAATACAATTGTCCATGGTAGCAGTATTCCTCTAAAGCCTTCAATTTGTGTTGGAGGTTCCTTTTTTCCTCCATTTCTTTTTGTTCTATGGCTGCAAGAGATACAAAGCATCTTGTTTGCATTTGTGCTTTATTAAACGTGGGGAAAGTTTTGCCACTATAGTTTGGGGTGAGGATATTGTATGGCGCACTCACGACACCCTTTATGAAATGTGTGTTGGATTACTCTTTAACATACTTTATTCTTATAATTATTTACACTAAAGCATCTTTTCATAGTAATTTTTCTATTTTGTTTCTGCTGCCAAAGTCATTGTGCTGACATTCGTCTGTCTTTTCCCGACTTTCTCTAGAGACATGTAAGCATTTTTTTTCCCGCTTGTTACTGCTCGAAGTTTTGGCTTAAAAAATCAACTCCATATTTAGCCATCTATGTGTCGTATGCCTTTTATGTGTGTGCTGAAGTTGTTTCCACATTTAAGACCTAGAACTATACGCTGATTCCTGATTTGTATACAGCTGTTTGGCTACATGTTACCTTTCCGTATACTCACGTTCTATACCGTTTGAGAATAAAATTAAGAAATTGTATTTAAAGAAGTTCCATATTGTCATACACAAATGGAGTATTTAAATATACAGTAGTGGCAATGCTTTAACCAAAATCTGCTAGTTATGTACATGCTCTGATGCTAACTCTATGCAATTTGCTTTCTGCTAAAAACAATAATGTAATGAAAAGAATGATAAATCAAACATTTTGTGCGCTTGATTTGGCACCCTTTTGCAATTTATGAATCATCGAGCGTGCTAAAGTACTGTGGAAGTTATCAAAGTAATGGAACTCTCTGTGAAGAGGATCATTGGCTGCTTCACACAAACTGAAGCACAAAATTAAATTTAGATGCAAGCAATCCCCTTTAAAAGACAACTGAACATTACCTTAGTCACCACTGACCTCTATAGACCCAAGAGATCTTCTCATTTTTGGTGAAAGCTTTGATTTGTTGTATAGGAAAATAAAAGATACTCAGGCGGTACTATCATCTTGAAGACATTTGCTGGCTTTGTTATCAACAAATTCAGTAAGTTAAACTTTGTACTTAAGGGTAATGGATTAATTAAATGGATAGAAAAATAAAGTTTGTGACTAATTCAAACAATTATTTCAATGAAATAAATCATTGCTTGTACTATGTCTTTCATTTGTAATTTGTCACCATATTGGAAAATATTTAAAGCCACAATTCACCCGACTCAGTGATCAGACAGTCTGAAAGATCTATTTTTATCAGAAGTGGTTGTGGTTTTACTTGGTATAGAATAGTGATATATGCAATGACATCTTCTGAAGCTCCAATTATTCCTTCCTTATTCCTGCTTGATGTAGGAATTTGCTTTTTGTAGAGCATTGCCTCAAGATGTCTGGATGACATTACAGAACAGGACAGTGAATCACAAAATTCAAAAGGCTTCTCTCTTCGAACACTGTGAACGTGGTCAGCGAATGTCAGGGCAATCAACCTATTACATTATGCAATATCTTCTGTGGGAGTGGAATTTTTTGGCGCTAGGGTGGTATAAATGTAAATCCAATTTTATTCGGAAAGGAAAGGTCATGTAACCAAATGGGCAGGGGTCATCTGGGGATAATGAAGCCATCAGGGAATTTGATTGTATTTAGCCCATTTGATTGTGACATATTTGGTGTGGTAGCGAGAGAAAAGTCAAGAGGTCATCATAAAACATTCTTGTTACTCCCTCTGGGCATTGTGAATATCCAAAATCCCAAATAAATCCATCTATTAGATCGCAGATACAAAAGGGACTAAAGGATTAGTCAAGTGAAAGTTATGACCAGATTGTGTCTTTGGAGGAAATATTGGCTGATCACTAAAATCAAGCAGAAATACCAACAGGAACTTTTTCCTAATAAAGTCCAAGATGTTTCCGAGGAAGAAAGTGGAAGATTGAGATAGTTAGAACACTTCCAATTAATCAAGTTATTAAATTACGATCTATTAGGCTGATGGAATTAGCCCCACCTATACCAGCTGTAACATTGGTGACATTAATGCATCAATTAAAATCCAAAAATGTCATATTATAATATTCCTCTAAAGAGAAACAGGACTTGTTGCTGAAATAAAACCTCTACAGCCTTTTTAAGAATATTATCAACCTGAGGGTTAAAAGATTTTCAGTCATCAAGCCAAATACTAAGATATTTATAACATGCTATATATTGATAAAAATGTATTCCTTCCACCACTGACATCAAAGCACTTTCTGGAAGTAGACTCAAAATTTAGTATTCATCCTAAATCCACACTTAGTCCATTTACACCCTTCACAAATTTGTTAAGCCTTCAAAGAATCCCCAGACCAGGGGTCAGCAAAAAAAAAAATCTGTCTGGAGCTGCAAAACATTTGTGCATTGTGATGAAGGTAACACAGTTTATAGTCTAAGTTTATAGTATATAAGTCTAATACAGTGAGGGCCCAAGTGCAAATGTACTACGGAGTATTAAGGCCACATTGAGGGAAAAAAAACCATCTGAGATTTACAGAATAAAGTCGTAATATTACGAGAATAAAGTCGTAATTTAATGAGAAAAAAAGTTGTATTACGAGAATAAAGTCATAACTTAACGAAAAAAAAAGTTGTTATATTACGAGAATAAAGTCATAACTTAACGAGAAAAAAAGAAAATAACACATAAAATGACTACTTTTTAATACTACGACTTTATTCTTGAAAACTCAGATACATTTTTTTTCCTCAATGTGGCCCTAATACTCCGTCGTACCATAGACCTACAACAATTATAAATAAAAATGAAAATGTAAACATAAAACAGTTATTCAGCCACTGGAGAGGGGATAAAGAGCCGCAGGTTGCTGACCCCTGCCGCAGACTATAAGCAGAGAATATTTATCAGGTAGAAATGTAGATACTGCAGGTCCTGGACCTTTAACCTTTCTTCACAAAAAAAGATGGCGTCAGTACCGCCCATTCAACCAGACTCCTCCCCTCACATCTGCGGCTGTACACACCTTCTCACTCCCGCCTCTCCAGTCCTCCTCTTTCTCCTTCTGTGCCACCAATGTTGCTCAAGTGTGCTTCAAAGAATGACTGACACTGGAGAGGGCGACGACGAGTTCCAGTTTCTACGAACGGTGAGTCAGCCATTTTTTAACCTAGCTTAAATGTGATGTTACCGGCTAATGTTTGGTCAAGAACAGAGAGGATCATGGGAGAGGATGTGTTAGCTAGCTAAACTCCACAGGTGTCAACTAGTAAGTTAGGGGTCTGCAACCTGCGGCTCCGGAGCCACATGCGGCTCTTTAGCTCCTCTCCAGTGGCTCCCTGTGGATTTATAAACATGGAAATGAATAACTGCTTTTTGTTTACATTTTAATTTTATTTATCATTGTTGTAGGTCTATGGTACGACGGTATGACGGAGTACTAGGGCCACATTGAGGAAAATAAAATAAATCTGAGATTTTGAGAATAAAGTCATAATATTACGAGAATTAAGTCATAATATTATAAAGTAGTAATTTTACGTATTATTTTGTTTTTTCTTGTAAAGTTCTGACTTTATTCTTGTAATATTACGACTTTATTCTGTAAATCTCAGATGTTTT
>CAKAOH010001001.1:10474-36045 GCA_916701665.1 Sebastiscus tertius | reverse complement strand
GATGGATCAAACTAGAGACCTAGAGCATTCAGAGGATGGATGGATCAAACTAGAGACCTAGAGCATTCAGAGGATGGATGGATCAGACTAGAGACCTAGAGCATTCAGAGGATGGATGGATCAAACTAGAGACCTAGAGCATTCAGAGGATGGATGGATCAAACTAGAGACCTAGAGCATTCAGAGGATGGATGGATCAGACTAGAGACCTAGAGCATTCAGAGGATGGATGGATCAAACTAGAGACCTAGAGCATTCAGAGGATGGATGGCTTTCCTAGCTAGAGACCTAGAGCATTCAGAGGATGGATGGATCAAACTAGAGACCTAGAGCATTCAGAGGATGGATGGCTTTCCTAGCTAGATTGACAATAAGGGGGTTTCTGAGCAGTTTACACAACACAAGTGCTCGCCATCCAAAAATGCAATTCTTACAGAAATCTTCAAATGTTCAAATTCATGTTTATGTCTGATATATGACTAGAACAACTTGACACACAGTGCTGAGCTGTGCACACTTCTATGTGACATATACTGCTGACCTGCTATCACCCCCTAAAGATCCCCTGTGCCCCCTTAAAAAAGACAAACACATGGTCTATGGTAACAAGGAGAGGAGTGGAAAAGGTTAAAGTGTGATGGCATTTTCCATCTATTCCCCTCTCGCCTGGGTCAGGGGTCAGTGTGTCCCTTGTGTTGACATCGCTGGGTGGACGCACCCCCGGGGGGACCCAGTATTGAGAGTGATAGACTTGGAGAACAGGTTACCAATTTTAACCACCTGCTTCCTATCTGACAAAAAGTCGAGGATCCAGTGGCAGAGGGACTGATTGATACCCAGCAACTGGAGTTTATCAAATAATTTAATAGGCACAATTGTATTAAATGCATAGCTAAAATCTAAGAACAAAACTCTTGCGTAGGTGGCAGGGGCCTCCAGGTGCTGCAGGATGCTGTGTAGACACAGGGACACAGCGTGCTCTACAGACCTGTTAGCACGGTAGGCAAATTGGAAGCTGTCTATCTTGACACTGGATAGGTGGTTGCAGACCAGCCGCACAAACACCTTCATGACAATAGAAGTTAGAGCGACCGGTCTGTAATCATTCAAACAGCCAACATTAGACTTCTTGGGTACAGGGATGACCACAGCAGATTTAAAACAGGCAGGGACCTTGCATATACGAAGAGACCAGTTAAAAATGTCTAGTGAAAGCAGACACACAGTCTGGACCTGCTGCCTTCATAACATTTTGTTTGCAGAGCAGGGCTTTGACCTCATGCTTCTTAACCACGAAAAGAGGGGTTGCAGGCTCTGTTCTAACCGCTAGGTTTGTATTAGGTTGAACACCTGTTTTTACATCAAATCTGCAGTAGTATTCATTAAGCTTCTCTGGGAATAGGGGGTCTACATCCTGAGCTGATTATTTAGTCTTATACCCAGTGATCATCTGTAGGCCCTGCCAGACCCCTCTGGTATCTTTGGCTTTCAATTTGTCTTGCAGACCGTCTCTGTACTTAGCCTTAGCTTTCTTTACTGCACGTTCAAATTCATATCTGGCAGTCTTATAAAGATCTTTGTCTCCACTTTTGAAAGCATGATTCTTGTCAGCACATAGAGTTTTAACCTCTTTGTTGAACCACGGTTTATTAATATTAAATACAGCCACAGTCTTTGATGGGATGCATGTGTTCTCTGCAAAGTTAATATAAGATGTGACTGTGTCAGTGTATTCATCTAAACCAACACATGCCTCCCTGAAAACAGTCCAGTCAGTTTGCTCCAGTCACTTAACATATCAGCAGCCTCAGGGGTACATTGTCTCACAGTCCTAGCAGTTCGTTTTATAGTTTTCAACTGTTGCCGGTACCGGGGAATCAGAACAATCACATTATGGTTGCACTGACCCAGAGGCGCCCACGCCACGGCATGAAACCCGCCACCAGGATAATAGAGGCAAACTCTCTCGGTAAATAGAAGGGCCGGCGTTGGATGGTGAGAGTCTCTAGCTCGGGCAAGCATGACCGATGAAGTGTTTGAGTGTTGGTACTTCCGTTTCAGCGAATCCGCGGTGCAGTGCGCTTGTTGTAACACCGAGTCGGGCACTCCCTCGTGAAGCCAGGTCTCCGTGAAACACATCACCGAGCAGTCAGAAACGTCACGCCTAGAGCTGATAAGGAGCGCCAGCTCATCCGTTTTGTTAGCCAGAGATCTGACATTAGACAAGATTATGCTGGGCAGGGAGCAGCGATGTTTGCATCTCCGTAGACGCACCAGAGTTCCGGCTCTCTTACCACATTTGCGGGGTAGATATTTGCGGTAACCCGTGCTGGTGTCCCTCTCCGCCGACTCAGGTTAAGCTACAAACTCGTTTGATGAGAACAACAGCCTTGGTGGGGACTGCTGCACTCTATCCCGAATGTGTAATAGTTCAGGTCTATCATACTTTATCAGACAGTCCACTCGTACAGTGCTTAAACAAACAATTGACAGACAGACTAACAAGAGCAACACCATACGACGGCGGTGTTGGGCATACAGCAACATGTTCCTCTCCAAGGTCAGACATCCAGCAGACACCAACTCCAAATTCAGATTTAGTTTTCTACACTGATGGTTTTGCTAGTAGACCATCTGACATTGAATGGTTGGTTGGCTATGCCATAGTGAATGATTGGGAAGTGGTTGAAGCGTGGGCCCTATCTCCTAACTTGTCATCTCAAGCGGCTGAAATCGATGCGTTGCTCAGAGCCTGTAAACTCGCCAAAGGTAAAGTTGCAACAATATACACTGATTTGGCCTACGCCTTTGGCACTGCATACGATTTTGGACAGCTTTGGAAACTGAGTGGTTGCGTTTCATCTCCAGCCGCTTCAGCATCATGCATTGGTTAATGAGCTTTTGGTGCGATTCTACTCCCAAAACAACTTGCAATCAGTAAATGTGATGTGCAGTGATGATCCTGTCTTCAAAGGGGATGCGCGGGCTGACGCTGCAGCCAAACAAGCCGTGCTTTCCTCTCCCTTCATTGTACTCCAGTGTACTTCAACACAACTCGCTAATCTCACTACAGTACCTTCCTTTAAAGATGCCGTGGTTCTACAAAATCGCACTGATGCTAGGGAAAGTAGCCTTCAAATTCGTAAAGGTTGTGCACCTCACCAGGAGTCAGGCTCGTGGCTCCACCCCGATGGTCAACCGGTCTGTGCTCGTTCTCTCCTACATGTGCTAGCACATGTGGCACATGGGCCTGCACATGTAGGACGAGGGCGGGTGAATGAGGTAATTTGTTCACAATGGTTTGCGCCAGGCATCACACAGGTCTCACTGACACTTGTAGACTGGTGCATGACATGTCAACAAACTAGGAGAAAGAACAGCACGTCAAAACATGACCATCTATCGCCACCATTGGGCCCTTTTGTAAATATAAAGATCACTTTTGTACATATGCCAAATTCACAAGATTTCAAATCCTTGTTGATGATCACCGTCCAGTTCTAAAAATTAACTGAGGCGTTCGCAACAAGGAAAGAGGACGCAAGAATGGTCGTGAATTGTCTTCTAAAAGATGTCATCCAAAGATTGGGGGTGCCAATTGGAATGAACAGCGACTGGGGTCCATGTTTTGTGTAAAAAATAACACAGGGTCTCGCAGCAGTCTTAAGGTTCACATGGAAGCTACAAGCTCCCTCCCAATCATCCCTACCATGCACAGAGCTCAGGACAAGTTGAGAGAATGAACTCCACAATCAAGGAGAGGTTGACCAAAACAATGATGACAACAGGTCTGAAATGGCCTGACACACTGTGTTTTGCTCCATTCGCAGTACACCAAGTGCAAAGACAGGGCTAA
The DNA here is from genome assembly GCA_916701665.1 of Sebastiscus tertius. Lineage (NCBI taxonomy): Eukaryota > Metazoa > Chordata > Actinopteri > Perciformes > Sebastidae > Sebastiscus > Sebastiscus tertius. The sequence continues at coordinate 32,189 of CAKAOH010001001.1, read as the reverse complement.
GCCCACATGAGGTGCTCATGGGGAAAGCAATGGCCACAGGATCAAGTCCCCCGTTGACACCACATAAAACTTGGCTGCTTTGGGCTGAGGAATCCCTGGTTGATTATGTTAAAGCACTAACCACAGTTTTAAGAAGATATCACTTACATGTGACAGAACGGCTCCCAAAACCCTCGGACGAACCAATTCACCCTTTCCAAGTTGGTGATAAAGTACTAATTAAGTCCTTGGACATAGTGTCTTTGTCTCCAAAGTGGAAAGGGCTATACCAGGTGCTGTTGGTGACCAGAACAGCGGTGAAGGTCGAGGACAGAGCGGAATGGGTCCATGCTTGTGGGGCGGCTGTGGCTCAGAGGGCAGGTTGTCCACCAATCGGAAGGTCAGTCACATGTCGATGTGTCCTTGAGCAAGACACTTAACCCCAAATTGCTCCCGAAGGCATAGCCATCGGTGTGTGAATGAGTATTTAGATTAGATCCTGATGGGATCAAAGTTGGCACCTTAGCAGCCTCTGCCATCAGTGTATGAATGTGTGTGTGAATGGGTGAATGCTGACATGTAGTGTAAAGAGCTTTGAGTGGTCGGAAGACTAGAAAAGCGCTATATAAGTCCAAGTCCATTTACCATTTTACAAGGTGCAGGGCAGTGCCTCCTGCTGCTGGAGAGGTAGTGCAGGAGGAATTACGTAGTTTATAATCCCACAATTTTCCAAATATGAGCAGATAGTCAGATAATGACTCAAATGTGTATTTTTAACAGTACCAGAGTTTATGCTTCCATCTCTATTTTTATACTTCAGGTTTGTGTTTGAGGGGCGAAAGTGGTTTGCACCGCTGCCTCACAGCAAGAGGGTCGCAGGTTCAAATCCGGCTTGCGGTCCTTCTCTGTTGAGTTAGCATGTTCTCCCTGTGTTAGCATTGGGTTTTCTCCGGGTTCTCAGGTTTCCTCCCACAGTCCAAAGACATGCAGGTTAGGTTCATTGTTGACTCGAAATGTCCCGTATCTGTGAATGTGAGTGTGAATAGTTGTCTGTCTCTAGTGTCAGCCCTGTGATAGTCTGGAGACCTGTCCATGGTGTAAATCTCAAGCCTTTACTGTATTAATTGATGCTGACTACTCTCAGCTCTGAGACGTAGGTAAAGCATTTAAGGTCAAATTAAGATCGACCAAATGACAGCAGTGTGATAGTACTTATTATGCACTTCTTTCAAGACAGTCACATTTTAAAATGCACCTCCCTACAAAGTGCTACGCGAATAAATCTGACCACGGTTGGATGGGAAAAGTGGGCAATTGCCCAGGTGCCAGATATTGTTTTGACAGTTTTATTACTTTAGTTTATATTGTGATCACATGTTGCATATTCATAATTAGTTTGATCAAATTTCCACAAACTGATTAATGCTGTGGAAGCCTAGGCCAGTGTTATTCTAGCATAGGAGCTCTAACTTGTTTTTTGGTCTCTGAGCATCTACGGTTTCTGCTGTGTACTGGTACTGCCTGTAACAGCTCAACAGAAATATGAGCATCTCTCTCTCCTTAACAATATAAACATGTTAGCAGGTGAGATTGGGGGACTATTTGAACCACTGTACCACAATTTGTATACGATGAGCGTACACGCTTAAGTTAGCTACAAAGCTCACCACCTGATTCAACAAGGTTCGCCAAATGTACGGTGCAAGGTAGAGGACAAGACTAAGACTACTGAGAATTTGGCAGAGGCTATATCCTTGCCAAAGCCAGCTACTGATCTGGCCAGTTGATACGCCGGCACTGGTAACTGAGAAGCCAACTATTCCTTCGACCAAGGTAGTAACTCATGTGTCTAACCTAGCAACCCAATGGATCCACTACTGACTTTGCTGGCCATTAGCTTCCAAGGCTAGCAACTAGCACACCAAGACCAGCAATCAACTGGATTAGCTACTGTGAAGACAATGGAGTAGAAGTGCTGCTGGGTCTCTGTGGTAATCACATACAGGTGCTCTTTGGATCCTTCAGGTGTATCTGGCTCATTCAGGCTTGTGAAGGGCTCTTTGCATGTTGGAATATGGTCTCAAAAAAGTACAAAATGCAAGTCTCCCTAAATAATAATCCAAGGCACACTGAAGTGTTTGAACAAAATTAAAATGCCTTTCTTTTACATGGCAATAATTGTTTAAATTGACTGACGCGTTGCGACCAACATAGGTCTTCATCAGGGTCACTGCAGATCATTCAACAGTAGCTTGCACACCTATATTGTGTTATACTAATCAGTAGAGTGGGAGGGTGGTTCTCCATCAATGAGCAAGCCTATTGGTGGAAAAACAAGGAAATGACACCAATCATCAATAGGGAAGAGAAAGAGAAAAAAAAAGTGAAGGAAAGAGGAGATGAGAGGTTAACATAAATGACTAAAATAAAGACAAATATGATACAATGTGACTGCTAAGTCAAGGTGGACCCAATACTTTCTTATGTAGGTCTACACATGATGAGTTCCTCCATATATAACTATAATCTCATCCACATGTTTCTGCCCACAAGCACACATTGACTACAAAATGGCCTTACCCTTCAATAGTTCAATATAATAAAATACAAGTGTCTATTATTCCTGAAGTGATATTTCATAAATATTTCTGCTCATGGCTACAAACACGTATTATCTACAAATTACCTTAACTTTCAATAGTTCAATCTATTAAAATAAAATTTTTATACAGTGTTACTGCTGAAGTGATAATTCACAGAAAAGGAGAAAAGTCTATCTCATCATTGAGGCCGGGGTGTTTTGTTGTTTGTAGTTGTACAATCCAAAAGGTCTCTCATTGGAGTAGTCTACTGGTTACTGGTTTGGCTGATCATTAACTTCCAAGGCCAGCAATTAGCCTGCCGAGGCTAGCAACTGACTGGATTAGCTACTGGCTTGGCTGGTGATTAGCTTTAGAGGCGACCGACTGATCAATCACTAACTTTATTTGTCCCTAGTGGGCAATTGGTTATGCGGCAGTAGGATGCACACATTTAGCACACATAAACCACAGGGCAAATAAATACAACACTAAGACCATAAAAACAGTAAATACACAGTAAACATACTGAGTCAATTAAAAAGATAAAAAAAGCAATAACATAGACTACCTTTTCTAGAGTTTAGGAGGGAGATGGCAGAGGTTATAAAGGATAGTTTGAATTTATTGGTTTAGCTTGTGGAAGTCTGAGGAGGGTTCCAGATGGCAGAAACTGAAACAGTTACTGTATAGGATGGGAACAATCAGACAGGATGGATTGTGCTTTGTTATATATGGCTAATTGTTTGTTGTAAAGATCCTGCAGAGGTGTGCAGTGCCGGTTATTTTGCTGCAGATATTGGATATTGATTTTGATCTTGAGAGATTGATAGCAGCAGAAAAAAGAGAAAGTGAGCACGGACTCAGTAAAATATTGGTAAAACATTGTCATTAGGGTCTTGTCAACCTGGAACTTTGAGAATTTCCCGAGACAAAAGAGATGCTGTTGGCGTTTCTTGTGCACCAGGGGTACATCCCAAGTCTCTTATTTGTCGTTTCCTCGCTCCTCGATCCTCGCTTGAACCAGAAGTTGCTCTGGTGCACCATCTTGAAAACTGTCCCAAAGCTCTTATTTCTGCACGGGGGAGCGAGGGAGCGAGGAGCGAGGAGGAGCGAGGAGCGAGGATACACGAGAGCAGCCTTCACGGAAGTCTTTTACTGACCGACACGCCCCCTTATTGGATATCACGTACTGATTGGACGCTGCTGCCAACCGGACTGATCTGATAACTTTACCTCTCAACATCACTGGAGTTTCATACCGGAGTGAAGACAGATCACAGATTAAAAGTTTTAGATTTTAGTTGTCTTCTGATTCACCATCTAGTTAAAATCTCTGTCAGTTGTAGGTGTTTCAGCAGCAGAAGGACCTGCAGTCTCTCCTTCACACACCACAAGTGGAGCAGCCTGTCACTGAAAGAGCTTTATAAAACCTGACAAACGGACCTCAAACAACTTTCTTCATTAATTAAAATGATCTTTGTTTTCATGATCTGTTATTTCCCACAATAACTTTTATTAATGTTACAGTTAAAGTCACAGAGAGAAGGAGAGTCTGTCTGTCAGCAACAAACACCTTTTACATCACAGTTACATCATTTCAATTTTCCCTCAAACATTCAGCCTAATAAATAATGTCCAATGTTCAAAAGCCACCATAGTCATATTCTGGGTTATTAAATAATTAATTCACAATCAGAATATCAATAACTACAGACGCTAATAATGATTAAATAATATAAAGGCAATGATCCAGTAGAGATGGTTCCTGGTCCTCTAAGCAGGACTCAGTCCACAGTAGAAATACAGACTGCAGCTGTTATTCATGTGCAGGTGTTTGTTGAACAGGTAACAGACTACAGAGAGAAAACACTGCTGCTCTGCCACTGAGAATAACTGAGTGTCTTTATTAGTATTAGTACAGTTCAGACATAAACAGCTGTTAATGCCGACTGACAGCTGATCCAGCTGTGATCAGCTGCTGCTGTCATCAGAAACGGACGTCGCTTCACGTGACGCTACAAAGGAAAGGACGTCTCATTTCTCTTAAAACATATTTCCTCGTTTCCTCTCTCCTTGCATCGTCTCCTTGCGTCTCTCCTTGCTTCCCTGGTGGGAGGGACTAAGATGCAAGGAAAAGACGCAAGTGAGGGAAATCTGGATGCAATTTAGAGAATTGGGATGTATCCCATGTCAGTATTAAACTCGGATGTCAGTTTATTGTCTAGTGTGATTCCCAAATAATAATTTCATTTCATATGCTTGTATCTACTGTGTATGCAGAATATTAATACATGCTTTGTATGTATTTATTTCAGTTTTATAGAAACGACCATCAGTAAAGCCACACCTTTTTCAAGACACGGTTTTATTGGAGTTTTTGTTCACTATCTGTCTAGCTTTGCTCTGACACGTAATTGTGAGGACAGAATAGCGTCACCTAGCATGCTTGGCTGGTCATTAGAAGCCACCGATACAAAACCGTGATAACGTCAGCCACCATCTGAATTTTGTTGCTCCTAAAGCAGTGTTATTATGGCAAGGATGGCCTCTGAGCTTGGCTCAGAGGTAGAGCGTGTTGTCCACCAATCAGAAGGATGGCCATTCGATCCCCAACTCCTCCAGTCCTTGGGCCAGACACCCAAACTGCTCCTGGGGGGGTCTGAGTGAGTGAGGACAGAATGATTGGGATTGTGCCAGCGGCGTAAAATAATTGTGAATTGTCCCAGTGCAAATTTTTACATGGGCCCTCGCCCCAAAGCACGCTAGTGCACACACACGACCACTTACGATAATAGCAAACCATGCTATGGAGAGGCTCACCTTGCAACTCCCATCCTGTAAACCAGCCTTTGATCAACACTACGGACAACAGCCGAAGCGCCAAATTTATCAACGCTAATTCAACATTCTGCCATGTTGTTAGACAGTGTGATTAAAACAATAAAAATGCAATAAAATGTATTTGTTTTCTTGTCATATTCTAATTTCAAAACACTCCAAGAGGCTTCATTTGTGTATTAAAATCATAAAAGTTTTAAAAAGACGATAAAGAAAATGTCCTCATCATTGCTATAGATACCTAACTATATATTTCCGTGGTATATGAGAAAACTTTCTCTCGACAACCCCAAAGTTGCATCTGGTGCAATAACACTTTTGTATTTGATGAGAATTATTGTAGAAAATTGATCAAAACAAGTTAAATCCTCCTCTTTTTACCCAAACCCAATTACTTATATAGGCATTCCCTCTAACTCTGCCTCATGTTTGATAATCTTTTTTCCAAGAGGCTGATGAAAAATTCATGCCTTGTCCCCGGATATCAACTGAAATCATTATGCAGCCTGAGTGCTTGGCGTGAATATCAGTGTGTAGGTCTTCTCTGTCCTGTAATGGAAGTGCAATAACAGTCTACAAACAAAGGAAAGTAGTCCACTAGACTTGGCCAAATAAACTGGCACTGAGACTGATATGCATAGGTAGATTTATCCGGAAAAAAATGTTGAAGCGAGGAAAGCAACAAACTGATCACAGATCTTTTTAGAAAACCCACAGATAGAAACAACCTTCTACATAGGGATGGTTATCATCCACAATACATGAAAGATACCATCCCATTGAGTCAATTCCATAGAATACAGAGAATTTGTGACACAAAAGACTCTTTTGATAACCAAGTGAGCATAATGAAATCACGTTTTAAACAGAGAGGATATGGCGATAAATGTCTAGATGCAGCCTTACAACGTGTGACAACAAAACCACAAGGGGATAAAAGGACAAAAAACAAACCAAGTGCTGTCTGTGTTCTAAACTTTACTAATAGATCAAATGAAATAAAACATTCTATCAGAAAACATTGGCACATTATTTTTAGTGACCCTAAAATCAGTCGGTTATTTAATACACCACCAAGAATAACATTCCGTTGAGGAAAGAATTTAAAAGACAAACTGACCAAAGACTAAACAAAGACAAAGACCTAAGACTAGTCTGACCCCTATACCTGATGGCAATTACAAGTGAGAGAGATGTGCACAATGTAACTGCACAACTAAATGTGAAACCTTTTCGCATCCTTTAACTGGAAAAAAGTATAAAGTACGTGGAGTCATCACATGCTCAACAACAGGAGTCATCTATTTAATCAAATATAGCTGCGCCAAGGCTTATGTTGGAATGACAACAAGAGCATTAAAAGTCTGTATGGCGGAGCACCGGTCAGCTATCCGCAACAATAATTTAGATAACCCAATAGCAGTCCATTTCAAACAGGCTAATCATCCAATCACAGCTTTCAGCTACTGTGGTATTGAAAAAGTGCTCTTGTCTAGATGTGGAGGTGATCTAAAGGAAGCTCTTCTTAAACGAGAAGCCTTTTGGATAACAGAGCTTCAAACTTTTGGGACCCACTTTGGGCTCAATGATGAATTAGATTTGAGTGTATGTCTGTGAAATATAGAACTTCTACTTAATTGTAATGATGATGATGATGGCTTGGCATTTTGGCACATCTTGTTGTTTGAGTTGCTGTTAGTAAATTCACCAAGCAGTGTTTTTAATGTGTAGCTTTATATACTTATGATCATGTGCCATGTGATCATTTATGGTAAGATTATTAGTATATTTGTTCTTTGTTTGACATGTATTTTTCTTCTCTTCTCTTCCTGTTTTTTTCATGGTGCAATGGATATGTGATGATGTCACTTCCTCAACCAATAGGAATGGCAGACACTTCCAATCATCCAATCACATTGATTTGGTGGTATTTAAAAGAACACACACCTCCATTTTATCTTCTTAACGTCCTGATGAAGGTCCTTGTTGGCCGAAACGTTGACGAACAAAGCAGAGAAAAGTGTGTGCGGGAGGAAGTAATTTTTTTGAAGAGAGGAAAGCCTGCCATCATCATCAGCGGTCACTCGAGGCGAGTATCACTTTGCTCACTATCATCTAGTTATGGGTCCTCAGATGGCTGGAGAGGTCATCCACATACTTTGGTGCAGTGTGGGCAGGGGTAAGTTGTGGTGGTGGTTGCTGGTTGTGGAGCCTTTTTCTCTCTCTTTTTGCAGTGCTGTCGCCTTGTCTCTACGGTAGCTCCGTTTCATGACATGACTCCTTTCTGCATGGATTTCTTCCAGGAGCACCTGTCCAGTGCAATGTGCTCCCAGTTGGCCTTGATATTGTCCTTGAAATGTTTCTTATGCCCGCTGGGGGCACGCTGACCTTCCTTCAGCTGGGAGTACAGGATCTGTTTGGGGAGACTTGTTGGGCATGCGGAAGACATGGCCAGTCCATCGGAGTTGGTACTACATTATTGTGATGGTGATGCTGGTCGTGTTGGCTTCCTCCAGAATGCTGATGTTGATGCGCCAACACCCACTTGATAGAGCTTCATCGACTAAAAATAGGCTCTTAGAGTAAGCACTGTTGCCAAATTGTATAGAAAAAAAGTATCCCAACCAGAGCCTAGAACCCACCCAATCATCTTTAATCATTAGATAATGTTATATTAAATTTAAAAGTTTTCACACATTCATGATAGACCTCGGAGTCTTGCCTATTTACAAGCTAATTTTGAGCAGAAAAAGCATATATTATTTGCAAAATGTATTAACACTATATGTCAACAGAAATCGATATGAAAGGGAATTAGAATAATTTAGTGTGGAAGAAACAAACAGGCCCACATTTCTCACTAACTGATGGAGATATATTGAATCTGCCTTTCTCTCATTTCTATTAAAGATGTTGAAATAGCTCATGATAGGTTCTCTCTCAAATTCAAAATTGCTTTATTGGTATTACCATAATGAGGTATAGTATTGACATAGCAGGTTGCCACACAATTCACTGAATCATGTAACATGGTTGAAAGTTCAAAAAATATAGTAAGTGGACCTTTAAGCTTAGATCATTTGTTTACAATGGAGATACAAATCTGAGTTTATTTTTTTAAGGCAACAGGTGGCTTGCTCACGGCTACACTGTGTGCCATCATATAAGAAAGACAAACAGTCAAATATAAATAATTAAAACATTACAATAAGATGAGATATACTTAAACAATTGTGGTTATGGTGAGAACCAGAAGCAACAGAGACAAATCAGACAGAGTCAGACTTTGAAAGAGCTAAGTACAGTTTCATGTATTGTTTGCTGGTTTCCCCTCAGGCTGGGACATGCTCTGTGACATATTTGCTGCTGCTATGGTGATGTCAGTTTTGCCTCCAAGTAAATATTTAAAGCAGTTTTGTTCTGAGAGTATGGGAGTTTTGTTTTTGGTTAAAACATTTTTTTTTCATGTTTTGCATTTCAAATGTCACAGTGGAAGTTTAAGCGCTTGCAATTGCAGGACCATGCCATGTGTAAAAGTGATCATTCAAGATTAACATAGTCCACCACAGAACAACTCAGGATAAATAACTGCTACCTCTCTCCATGCCCCGTCCTCATCCATAGGGCATTTTTCTCTTTCTTTTATGAAGATATATTATCGGCCTTTTAGGAATCATCATCACCATACAGTGACATGAATTGTTCCAATAATGAACACCACAATACTTAAAGTGTGAATACAGTTGAGTGCTGGTGTAAACCAGAGCTTCAACTCCCACATCACTGAAAAAAGAAAACATACTGATAAAACATTGGCAACATATTTGTAATTGGTCTTGCCAAATGAACCTGGCAGGAAAGAGAGAAAGAAAAGTCAGTTACTTCTACTTAGAGATGTCTATAATGGAAACTTCAGAAGACTGCATTTTTTCCAATTTTTTGACTTTTGTGTGCTTCGCTTAAAAGCACAATAGCAGTCATTATGTCATTTGTTCTGTTTATACATTGTGGCTCAAGTTCAATATGTTGTTTTTGCTCTTTCTGTTTTCTTCATTTAAACCGAAGAATTCAGAGTAGCATGTTCACATTTTTAAGCATTATATTACTACCTCATATCCATAATCACTATGGCATATTAAACATAGCCACTCATGAGATGTTTAGATAATTAATTTATTAATTAGAAAATGTGTTTTTATTAACATGTGGTCCATCTCCAAGGCATCAAGGAGTCCCTTGTTGATATTTAAATGTATTATGCATGGTGCTTTAATGTCTACTCAGATCATCTATGTGGAAGATGTGGACTTGACCCCTTAATAATCCAATGGCCCACCGACGGATGCGGACGCTATTCTGTCTTTGACATTGACATTTTCAAAGGGGTCCCTTGACCTCTAACCTCAAGATATGTGAATGCAAATGGGGTCTATGGGTACCCATGTGTCTCCCCTTTACAGACATGCCCACTTTATGATAATCACATGCAGTTTGGGGCAAAAACCATGCAGTTGTTTACTTGCAGTGTAAATGTGTTATTTTCGCCTATTCTAAAATGGTTTATGCATACTGGGGTCCATAAACAGTATCACTGTAAAGCTGAGACTCTTGTGGATCCAATGAGCCCAACTGTATTAATCCGTGATGATGTTAGTCCCCATAGGAGACATTTAACATAGTGAGACCATTTTTTTAAACTTGACCTCATTGTATAAAATGACCTGTGGTCACCTCTAGGATAATCACAGCCTCATGAAACTTTACAGCCACAAACTAGAGACCTAGAGCATTCAGAGGATGGATGGATCAAACTAGAGACCTAGAGCATTCAGAGGATGGATGGATCAAACTAGAGACCTAGAGCATTCAGAGGATGGATAGATCAGACTAGAGACCTAGAGCATTCAGAGGATGGATAGATCAAACTAGAGACCTAGAACATTCAGAGGATGGATGGATCAAACTAGAGACCTAGAGCATTCAGAGGTTGGACGGATCAGACTAGAGACCTAGAGCATTCAGAGGATGGATGGCTTTCTTAGCTAGATTGACAATAAGGGGTTTTTTGAGCAGTTTACACAACACAAGTGCTCGCCATCCAATTCCCAAAAAATGCATTTCTTGCAGAAATCTCCAAATGACACAAGTTTTTGATACCAAATCACAGCATGTCTTTTTTGATGGTGTTCCTAAAGGTCTTGGTGTCTTAATGTGGTATTTTGGAAGGATTTCTGATCATTTTTATCAATTCTAGAGTGGTAAACAAAAAGGTAAAATTTAGCACCAAATCTGTGTAACAAATGGTATCAACCCAAAATTGCTGAAACAACTTATGAGAAATAATAGAGCATGGTGATGACCATCAGATACTTCTACCATAATGTTCTAAACCCTTATACACTTTCATTATTTATTTTAATTCATTCATTTAATCATGTTTATTCCTGATTTTTGACTAGACAACACATTCTCACTCCCAACTCATCAAATACCACTGCTAAGTCAGTGTCCCTCGGCATCGGAGATCGACGCACAGGGTACCCCTCTCATGTTACATTTGTACAGACCAGGGATGGCTTGTCGATATACTCTTGTTACATGCACAGTTTCCTTTCAAAATAAACTTCTGTTTTCACAGGAAGTTAGGATTAGGCAACACAACCACTTAGTTACAGTAGGGTTAGGAAACGGTCATGGTTCACCGGTCTCCTGGTTGAAAGTTTTGAGTCTGTTTAACCCATCCACTCTTGCCCAGATGAGTTGAGAGTGAGAACGGGTTGTACTAAAACAACTTGACACATAGTGCTGATCTGCATCTCAAATCAATCTTCAGGTTCCCAGCTTTCAGATGATGTACACCACTTCGATGTGGAATCTACTGTTGACTTTTTATCTCCCTCTGTCCCCCACCAACAATAAACCTGGTTATGCTTTCTACAGGACTTTATAATTGCATGACCTTAATGTAGTAGCTGAGTAAAGATGCAATTGGAGTGAATAGGGTTTTGAAAGAGTCCAGCATTAGGTTTCAATGGACTGCAGTGTTGGGACCCACACAACTCAAAATGGTGGAGGGACAATTAACTACGTCTCCCAGGGTCCTTGAGTTCTTAACTCCACTCCAAATGCACTCATGACAAAACCAGAAAACCTTTGTTTGTTCATTCTCTTTCTTCTCCATCTCTGTCAGAGGTCAGCTCTGCAGCTCTCAGCTATAGCCTACAGGAACTTATTCTAAGGCTGAGGACACAAGAGCCTGCCCTTTTAAGATTCCTGCGTAGCTCAGTACGCACTGCTAACCAACAGTTAACGAGTTTAGCACCAGCAGCTGAAACAAAACCTGCAAGCTAAGTTTAAAAGTACAGGAACAAACCAAGTTATTAGCAAGCTTACTGAACTCTGCAAAGAACAAAGGACTGAATCAACCATCTTTCCTCCAAACTGCACAACTGGAGCATAGTAAGATCTGCATTTTTTGACACCATAACCTAAACTTTCCCCAGCCTGGCTTCTCCACAACCAATGCCCGCTAATAGCTGAACTAACAAAGGAATCCATTTTTCTTCCACGGACTGTGTAAAGTAACGGAGTCTACCTTAACAGCATTAGCACAGTAAGGCTAAGCAAGACTGTTTAACTTTAACCTCTGTGAATGTACCTGTATTGATGAGATATACATTAAATCATGTTATTACACGGCTTTGTTGAATACTCAATTCTAGTTGGTCAATCATGGCGTTCTACGGTCTGTTATTTCTTTATAGCAGATCGTTGCTATGTATAACAGACTGTTGCTGTGTATAACAGACTGTTGCCATGTAGAGCAGACTGTTGTATAACAGACAGTTGCTATGTATAACAGACCGTTGTATAACAGACCGTTGTATAACAAACCATTGCTATGTATAACAGACCATTGCTATGTATAAAAGACCTTTGCTATGTATAGCAGACCGTTGCTACGTATAACAGACCGATCTATTTCGACCTCACCACGGTCTTCACCTTGAATGAAGCCATTCTCCTTCCTATCTGCGAGACCATAATATCAACAAAGTCATGTGACTGACCTTAAGAGGCTGGCCGTAGGTTATAAAGCATCCAGAAAACCATGCCTCTTCTTCTTTGCCTCTCTTGCCTCTTCTGAGACGGGAAGTATGTCTGTATGTCGGGAAGCCAATAATCCGTCACGCAGGTGCCTTGTGTCCCTGAGGATTTGTGTGGTTTTTCCCGTGAGTTCTGTATGTAACTCTCTGTTTGTTGCAGGTTAGATAAGTGATATCACCTGCTGCTGATTACCCCATAGCCTGTTGGCGTTTTGCGTAAGTTGCCGTTTGGGTGAGTAGCTTTGCAGTATTATTCTCCTCTTGGAAGCAGTTGCATAGTTACTTCTGTCAGCTGTTTTGCAAGTTAAGTTTTCTGTTTTTCCCATCGTACACGTGCGTACAGGAGTGGTGTTATTTATTTATATAGTGGGGTGGTTATTTGTTCCCCTTTGTACTTCCACGTACAGGAAAAGGGTGATTTTAGTTCTTATGAGCAGTATTTTTGTTTATACCTTTGAGCCAGTGAGTGCATATATCCCCATTGACTATTGTTCGCAGCAGGAGGGGTTAATTTGAGATACCTTTAGTACAGCTGAATTTACCACTGACAGCTGCCTGGTACTGTTATGGCTCCCCAGACGTTTCGGTTCTGTGGGGCAGCCATGGATGTCCGCGACGGTCACGGTAAGTGTCCCTCTTGTTTGGGCATGGCGCATTTAGTGGATGACGTGGATTGACGATGTCCAGCCGCCATTGATTTGCCTCTGGAGGAAAGGGCCCGAAGGGCTAGGCTTGAGGGGCATTCCCAACATACTGCAGCAGCTGCTCCCCCTAGTAGGGAATGAGAGCGTTGCACTGAGAACCGCAAGCATAAACAGGGGCAGTCCCAAGGGCATGGTAAAAAACGTGCCTCAGAGACTAACTCCCCACCACTACAGAGTTCAGCCACACCCGTAGATGGGGCAAGGGGGCAGGAGGATACTTAGTTTCAAATCCTGGCCGCCATTCGTGGTCTGGCAGACAGGGTGAGTAGAATGGAGGCTCAGAGAGCAGCTCCACTGTCTGCGGCTTGTTCGGAGGGGATCTCCCCTAGGGACTTGCCAGCATATGAAGAACATCAGGCAGATCACCCTGATGCTATATCACTCTATGCACAGGGTTCTCTCTTGGAGGATGAGGGTCACCCAGAGATTGCTGAGGAGTCACATTGCCTTAGCCTATCTCGCACAGGTGAGTCTGCGTCCGTAGACGATGGTACTGGTGCATCTGTTCCCAGTGATGTGGTTTCCAAGGTTTTGAGTGCGGCTAAGATTATGGGCCTTTCAATTACAATTGAAACCCTTAGCTCATCGTAGGGAGTCTGGGCTGGTATCTCGCAGTCCTGCCCCTCAGTAACTATTCCTGCAGCTGAGGATTATTGTCAGATGTTAAGAAGGTCATGGAATAATCCTGGTAGCGCCCCTCAGTTCAATTTGGGGTGCAGGAGGCTAGCCAAGGCACAGTACCCCCATGAGTCTGGTTTGGTCGACTATAGAGAGGGAAATGGCAGCTTTAACCCCTCTAGGCCCAGATAGGGTGACCGCTAATCCACACTGTCCTCATAAGGAGTGCAATAAAACAAACCACTTGGTTTGTAGGTCCTATAATGCAGCCGCCCGCGCAGCGCGTGCAGGAAATGCACTCGCTCTCTTGTTAGCAGCGCTCAGAAGGACCGCTAGTGCAGGTGATCAGGACACCAGAAACCTGATAGATGCGGCCCTGTCCACACACTCTCAGCTTACTCGTGACATCGGTTCCGCTATGTCGTCAGCCATGATGGCCCGCAGGCAGATCTGGCTAGCTCAGACCACCCTCCCCAAGAACATCACGAAGGAGCTTACCAACATGCCGGTGGTACCCGGTAGTTTTTCACTCTGACTCCCAGAGTGTCTTGGAAAAAGCTGAACAGTCTCTGCGTACTCAAGAGAGCGTGCAGCGTACATTCAGTCGGCCTGCAGCGACGAGGCAGAGACCAACGGGCCAGCAGCACCAATACCAGGCTGCCTGGGGTCATCTAGAGCCCTGGACGCGTGGCAGGCGCCAGGGCTCGGGTGCACAAAGTTTGGGTGATACTGCAGGAAGACTGCGACTGCAGCATCAAGGGTTTCAGCCCCGGCCTACAGCGAGAGGGGCTCCCCAAAGGAGAAGCCCCCCCCAAGGGTCCAGGGACCCAGGGGGCCTCTGCATAGGAGTGGTGGGGCAGCCGCCGAGGTTCACTCCCAGCTACGCCTGGACAGCTGGGAGAAGGAAGTCTCAGACCCCTGGGTAGTGGCTACTGTTGCAAGGGGTTACAGAATTCAATTTCGGCAGCGGCCCCCACCTTTTTCCAGGGTCCAGATGACGTTGGTCAAGGACCTAGTCCAGGCAAAAGTTCTGTCCGAGGAGATTGCAATCCTCCTTCAGAAGAAAGTAATTGCGAAGGTAAGGCCCAACGAACAGCAATCTGGCTTTTATTCAACATATTTCCTTGTTCCTAAAAAGGATGGGGGGGATACATCCCATCCTGGACCTCCGGCACCTAAATACATACATAAAGGTTCTTCCATTCAAAATGCTGCACACACGGCACATTCTAGAGTCGATAGAGCCAGGGGAATGGTTCACCACTATCGATCTTTATCGGCACATTGGCAGTTTCTGCAGTTTCTATTTCAAGGGCAAGTTTACGAGTTCAAGGTCCTTCCGTTTGGTCTCTCCCTTCCTCCGAGAGTTTTCACCCGAGTGGTAGCAGCCGCTCTGTCACCACTCCAGAGGGCAGGCTTAAAGATCCTGCCATACCTGGACGACTGGCTGGTCTGCGCTTCATCTCGCGAACAGGTCATGCAGCATACCGGGAGGGTCTTAGCTCATGTCCAATCCCTTGGTTTCAGGGTGAACTTAAAGAAAAGCAACCTCGAACCGAGGCAGAAAACAGTCTTCTTGGGGCTTTTGCCTGAACTCACTTGCGATGAAGGCGTCCCTTAGGGTTGCGAGAATCCTAGCGGTCTTGCGTATCTTCCGACTGGGCAAACGCCTACAGTTGGTTCACTTTCAGAGACTGTTGGGGTTGATGTCAGCAGCAGTGTTGGTGATTCCGCTGGGTCTGCTCAGGGCTCGGCCCCTGCAGCGGTGGCTGAATGCGTTCAATCTCCATCCACGGAGGGACATGCATGTGAAGCTCAGAGTGACTCAGTCATATCAGCAAGCTCTGCGCCCGTGGAGGGACCACAAGTTGCTCACACAAGGTGTACCCTTGGGCAATCTGCCTTCAAAGAGGACATTGGTGTCCACAGATGCCTCCAGGACAGGCTGGGGAGCAGTCTGGGAGGGCAGAATGGCGAGAGGTGTTTGGAAACCTCCATGGGACAAAAAACACATCAATGTGCTCGAGCTGAGGGCTGTGTATCTGGCTCTCAGGGCCTTTCTCCCATTCATACGCGGCAGGCATGTCCTGGTGAAGTCGGACAGCTCTGCTGCAGTCTACCATGTCAATCATCAAGGAGGCATGAAGTCTCTGCGTTGCCTCAAGGTTGCACAGAGGCTTCTGTCTTGGGCTTTTCCACGTCTGGCCTCGCCCAAGGCTGTCTATGTACCAGGGGTGCTGAATCGGGCAGCAGACCTCCTCTCCAGATCGGGGCCTCTCCCGTGGGAATGGAGACTACACCCGGAGGTGGTGGCGAGTTTGTGGACTCGTTTTGGCACAGCTCAGGTAGATCTGTTTGCATCCAAGGAGACAGCCCATTGCCAGCTGTGGTTTTCCCTGAGGCCTCCAGGCGGTCCTCTGGGCCTGGACGCTCTGTCTCACGAGTGGCTGAAGGGGTTACTGTACGCTTTTCCCCCACTACCATTGATTCCTCATGTGTTGGACAGAATCAACCGAGGACACTACAAGGATCTGTTGGTAGCCCCATGGTGGCCGGGGAGACATTGGTTTCTGGCCCTCCTTCGCCTGGTTCACGGCCGACCTGGGCCCTTGCCACTCAGGGCAGACCTTCTGTCTCAGGCGGTAGGAAAACTTTGGTAACCCAAGCCAGCTGTTATGCAGCTGTGGGCTTGGCCCCTTCTCAGTCCGTCTCTCATGACCTGAGTGACGCTGTTCGGGAGACCATAGATAATGCCAGAGCACCCACCACACGCTACAATTACAAGCAAAGGTGGAAGTTGTTCTCATCGTGGTGCCACCGTAAAGGGGCAGATCCCGTCACCTGCCCGGTGGCTTTGGTACTTGACTTCCTCCAGTCGCTGCTGGATGCAGGTAGGGCAGCTAGCACCCTGAGGGGCTACACTGCTGCTATTTCTACTTTCCTTGACACAGTGGGGGGTCTTTCGGTAGGGAAGCACCCTATAGTGTCCCAGTTTCTGAAAGGTGCTAACCGTCTTTGCCCAGGCAGGAGTCCACGGCCTCCATCATGGGACCTTCCTTTGGTGTTGAGGTCCTTGGCTACAGCCCCATATGAACCACTGGAACAGTCAGATTTGAAGTTTCTGTCACATAAGACTGCATTCCTTCTGACCATTTGCTCTGCCAAGAGGGTGAGCGAGCTACACGCACTGTCTGTGAGTAGCGAGTGCTTGAGGTGGAAAGCAGAATATGCAGGGGTGTCCCTGTGGCTGAACCCATTCTTCCTCCTTAAAGTGGTAAGCCCTCAGACAGTGAATCAGGCTATTAAAATGGAAACATTCCAACCTGATCCATCTTGGCAAGAGGGAGCGGATCTTCATACATTGTGTCCAGTAAGAGCACTGAAGGCCTATGTTGATCGTACTCGGACGCTGAGGCAGGCACACACTCAGCTGTTCGTTTGTTATGGGGGCAAGAAGTTTGGTCACCCTCTGTCTAAGCAGCGTCTGTCCCACTGGTTGGTGGAGACAATTTCTCAGGCTTACTCTAACCAGGATTTCCCAGTCCCAGAAGGTCTGGTGGCCCACTCCACACGCAGTGTGGCCACTTCATGGACAGCTCTAAAGGGAGTTGCTATTGGGGACATTTGTGCAGCAGCATCATGGAGTACTCCATGCACATTTGCAAGATTTTATAGAGTCAATGTGACGTCTACGGCAATTGGCTCCACAGTTCTTATGTCGGCCGCCGAGCATGTTGGTGAGGCGGTGGAATCTTCGGTTCCTCTCAACAATGTTGATATTTGTCATCCAAGGTGAAGACCGTGGTGACGGTCAGAGTGAGGTCGAAATAGATCGTAAGTTATGTCCATAACTTTGGATCTATGAGACCGAAGGATGACCATCACCATCTCTTATCGCTCGGAACGGGCTGAGGCGTTCCAGGCAGGAGGAAGAGGCATGGTTTTCCGGATGCTTTATAACCTACGGCCAGCCTCTTAAGGTCAGTCACATGACTTGATATTATGGTCTCACAGATAGGAAGAAGAATGGCTTCATTCAAGGTGAAGACCGTGGTGACGGTCATCCTTCGGTCTCATAGATCCATAGTTATGGACATAACTTACATTATAACAGACCATTGCTATGTATAATAGACTGTTGCTACGTATAACAGACCGTTATAACAGGCCATTGCTACGTATAACAGACGTTATAACAGACCATTGCTATGTATAACAGACCGTTGCTATGTATAGCAGACCATTGCTACGTATAGCAGACCGTTATAACGGACCATTGCTATTTATAACAGACCATTGCTATGTATAGCAGATCGTTGAAACGTATAACAGACCGTTGCTATGTATAACAGACCATTGTATAACAGACCGTTGCTACGTATAACAGACCATTGTATAACAGACCATTTCTACATATAACAGACCATTGTATAACAGACCGTTGCTATGTATAACAGACCATTGTATAGTAGACCGTTGCTAGGTATAACAGACCGTTGCTATGTATAAAAAACCGTTGCTATGTATAAAAGACCATTGTATAGCAGACTGTTTCTATGTATAACAGACCGTTCCTATGTATTACAGACCACTGTATAGCAGACCGAGAGCAGATTGTAAAGCCTGTTGAGGAAAATTTGTAATATTAATAAAATTAACTCAACTTGACTTCAATGGGTTTAGAGCTAGTGGTGATCAATAAACACACAGACAGCAATCAAATACATCAGCTTAGGATCTGTGTCCCAAAATCTACATATGACACTGTATGTTGACATAAAAGTTTTAATAAATGTAACTGTAGGTAGTTAGTGAATTAGATTTTTACATTTACACACTATAGATGCAGCCTACATTAACAGTTCTGGTGTTTCCTTACATTTCTCTCCAGCAGATTGAATTCTCTCTCTCTTCTTCTTCTTTGCATTTTATCTGTTCCTCCCCTCCTCCTGCTCTTCCTCCCTATTCCTCCTCTGCTTTTTTCACCCACATTATCCTCCATCCATTCCTCTTCATCTCCCTCCCTCCCACTCCACTCTCATCCGTCCTCACCTCCTGTCCCTTGACAGCGGTGTCAGATTTTCCCCTGGCCATGAATTTTGCATGATTGTTCGTCTATGCAGCTCCAAGACTCACTTTCCTCCCATCTCTCTCTCTCTCTCTCTCTCTCTCACACACACACATACACACACACACAGTCCCACTGAGAACACTGGCCACGTCTCACCAATCCTTCCTCCTCATTAAAGTTCTATGTTAAATAAATGTTTCAGGGAGATCTTTTTACAGACTCGTGTACAGAGGACATTACTTGCAGGCAAACAAATCTATAGACTTCAGCCACTCTAATATATATGGCTTCTTCATTCCAGTTCTTACAAACCTACGTAATGAGTAACTAAGAGAGAAGAAAGAGCGAGGAAGCAGGAATCAAGGGGTGGGGGGGGGGGCTTGAGATAGAGGACCAGACTGGGAAATGAGGGGGAGAAGACTGATGTAGAAGAAGGTGTGATGAAATTCAGCTGTGTTTCTTTTGTGTTTCTGCAGATGTAACAAAGTCCCTCTTTTGCATGAGACTATTGTCAAAGGAAAACCGTTCATCTTAAACAATTCTGCAGTGCACAATTATATCCACTGCCAACGCTCAGCACCAGTACAGGAAGTAATGTGGCCTAGGTAGCGTGCAGTACTCAGTAAATACAAATAACAAGTTAAACCAAAGCCAAAATAACCAATAACAATATTAAGAACACTAGTTTGTATTATTAATTTGTAAGTAGATATGTAATAGTATTATGTTCTGAGATTTGGAAGTAAAGTTCCTGTAATACCTTGGGGGATGCAAGCATGAAGTATAATATTGCTTTGGAGTCGGTGAGGGTTTTTCAAAGTCAAGGAAGGACTGTCCCAATATCTAGGACTCTTTGAGCACTTTGGTCAACTGCGGTTGTTTTTAAACGTGCTAATTTATATAAATACAGATTGACTTGACTTGAATTCTACAGAGGACTGACTCCTTCATTCAACGGATTTTCAAGGATGCATGTTTTCCTCCGTGCTTCTAAAACACCCACAATCGTCTGTGCATGATGCACAGAGGATTTTACTGATAGCTCATGGCTTTACTGAAAGGAAAATCATGTAAAGGCATGAGGTAAGCTGACAACAAGTGATGTTAATATATGATGACTGATTGCAGGATTCAAGGCGGCTAATTTTGGGTTAAATGTGGCGAAACAACGTTAAGTGCGACCTCTCGGCCTTGAATAACAATAGGATGGTTAATGTGGTTGGTTAGTGTTCTGTGTTGCCGTCAAGGATGTGCTTAACATTACTGTTGTGTTGATTTGCCTGAGCTTCACTTTTTGTGGACACTGTAACGCAGCTGGCTGCATTTGCTCTGAAATATTAAGAACTGGGATGTAGGACGAGTGCTTCTCCTTGTCGTTAACATGCTGTTTACTTTACACTCGATTGGCATGAAATCAGCTACTTAGCGGTCAACTTTTCGGGTAACATTAATAACCTTGTTAAAATGTTAACATTATTAAACATTACCTTTGAGCTAAGTTAGCGTAGCTAACATTAAAACAACGTCTGTTTAGCTAACAGATCAATCAGCAATAACTTTGACTGAGAACTCAGCTGGTCCGCTGATTGGTAGCTAACACTGAAGTTACCTAACTCACTAACTTTTGGTGACTCATGGTTCTAGTTGACCCATAAGTAAAAAAAAATCAAACTTTCACCTGCTCTACAGCCTACTGCCATGTGCAAGTGATGGCAGCCTCCCTGGTCTCTCTGGTCCTTTTGGTGAGGCAGATTGTAAACATTACCCAGGTAAGATGGCGGACAGTTATTCCATTAGTTGTGGCCTAATGTTGCATCTACCGTGTCACATCTATGAGCCCAATCCTGGTCTTCTCTCCATTGGCTCCCTGTTCCATTTAGAATTGATTTGAAGATGTTGCTGATCACTTTTAAAGCATGTCTGGGTCTGACCCTGAGCCACTTAGTGGAAATGTTGACCCCTTATGAGCCATCCCGCAGCCTCAGATCCTCCGGTGGGGCCCTTCTGGCTGTTCCAAAGTTGAGGCTTGAATCTAAAGGTGACTGTGCTTTTGCCTCAGCTTTGGAGTGATCTGCCTGAAGAAATAAATCTGTAATCTCCTTTAAATAAATTCTTAAAACCATGTTTATAGACTTGCTTTTATGTAATGTCATCTTTTTATTTCTTTTATACTCTTTATTTGTATTTATTTTTACTATTTTTATCTCTTACCATTCTCATCTTTCATTATTTGTCCTCTCTCTACTATGTTTTTGCGTCTTCTGTCTTCTTGTTTTTTGCTTTATTTCATCCTGCTTTTGTTTGACCTTACCATTTGGCTTTCTGTGGTTACATACACTTCTGGGAATCCTGCTTTGCTTTGTCTGTCAAAGCACTTTGTAAACTCTGTTTTTAAAGGTGCTATATAAATAAAGTTATTATTATTATATCTTAAACCATACCTTAACCATATTGTATTGCCATACACAGATATCATTACATTCTGGGCACTGTATACAAACTTGTCACCAAATGTAATCCTCTAGCACAAAGGACATACAAGGAGGAAGCTGCAATGCAAGTTCTATGTTCTTATTGTAGCTAATGCAGAAGGGCGTTGACACGGACAGAAAGAAAAAAAAACATACAAAAATACAAATGTAGCCTAGAGGCAGGTATGTGCTGTAGCTAAGTAAACTTGAAATGTAATGTTAAAATGACTGAACATCAATGGACAAACATGCCAGTTTCTTTTCCTTAATAAAAGGCAAGACACTGGCAATGTATGTCTGCGCCAAAGCCACCCCGCCCCAAACCCCCCACACCCCCCCCCCCCCC
>CAKAOH010001001.1:0-10454 GCA_916701665.1 Sebastiscus tertius | reverse complement strand
CCAAAGCCACCCCTCCCCAACCCCCCCACACCCCCACACACACACACACACTGGCAGTGTCTTGATGCACGTAATCACAGGCAGATGTAATGCATCAGCATACTGTACGCCAATGTCCTATTTACGAGCATCAACACGTCAGAGCCCCAGAAAAGCCGCAACTTCATCATAGTCACTCTGGATCGGCATGATTGGCAACTGTACCATAACTATTTCTTCACTATGGACATCCAATGGTGTAACTGTCTGTGATGTGGCTGGTGTGTAAAATCCTGGAACAAAATGACTAAATGTCTTAATTAAAGTAATTTACAAATGGCCTATCTATCATTTAATGCAAGCTTTACATAGGACCTGGATGCATAGAATGGTAATGAGTCACTACCTGCAGAGTGCTTGTAGTATCTACTATTGATATGATTAAAGGAGATGGTGCATGTGAATGCTAATGAGTAGTCAGCATAGAACAACAAAGGCTTTTTTAGCAAATGAGGGATAAGAAGGTAGATTAAAAACAGGTGGGGGCTTTCCATCGAAGGATTGGCTTTCTTGTTGAAGAAGCCTGCTTTCCACCAGTTGGGGTTCATACCTCTTAATCAATGTTATGGCAAATGACAGATAGCACTAATCCATTAAAAACAGGAAGTATGGGGGCCTTTAGAGAATTTTATATCCGTCCATATGGCTTATTTGAGTGTGCATGTGTGAGCGTGCACTAAGGAAGAGGATCATTTGCAGTGTCGACACTTAGAATTAATTACAGAGGAAGGGCAAAGTGTTGGTGGCCCTTACACTGTCCTTTCTTTGAATAATTGCCTGTTAGAGCACAGGAGTGTGTATGGGACGGTGGCTTGTGCAATCACACTCAGTCACCCAAATGCACCAATTGCTCATTAGGCATGTTGGCTATCAGTGCAAGGTACTGCATACCAAAGAGGAAGACAGAGTGGGTGAGACAAGAAAGAGTGTGATGGAGAATGAGAGGAGGGCCAGCAGGAGAGAGGGAGGTAAAGGTGTTACACAGGCAGAGGTATAGTAAAGGGAACAGATATAGAAGGAGTGTAACGGAAAACTACTATCTGTATCTGTAAGAGTCTACAGCCATGCTTGCGGGTGCTTTGACCTAAAGTCTGCATGCTAACATGCTAACATGCACACAATGTTGTGTTTATCTTAGTTTAGGGGATCACCAAAATCATTAGCACATGTCCTCTGACTGCACAGACCACTGTACCAATGTTGAATTTGTTTTTGTTATTAAGATGTTCAGATATTTCACTTCAAACCCAAAACTGTCAGCCTCATGGGGGTGGAGGGAGCGGGGGATAGAGATAGATAGAGATAGATAGAGATAGAGTCAGGGAGATCATCACAACATCTGTAGAGTTCAGAGTTCATCCTCTGGGAATCATGAATGTCTGTGTCACATCCCATCAGTCTGAAGCCACTGAAGCCAATCATTCTCCTCCCACTGATTGCCAATTGCAGTCAGGTCTGTTTCATCACTCTATATAAGGCCCTCAGCAGAACCAGCAGAGCTCTCTGCTGCTCCATCCAACCCTCATGCCATGTGTCTCTGTGAATGTAAGCCTGTTATTTTGACCTCTGTTAATTTGCAATCCCTTGTTTCAAGCCATTTATTGATTATAGTTCAGAAAAGCTTGTAATTGTTAATTTTGTTACTTAGTATTTAATTTATATTACTAATTTGATTTATGTACTTTTTTGCACTGCAGAAATCATGGTTTGGATGGAAATAAACCCCTTAAACTGATTTCATCGTCAGATCTCTTTAATTTGAGAACCTTAGGCGGTTGGCTCAGTTCCGGAACCCAAGAAAGTTTTAATATGTACATTTATTCTTAATGGAAATTGCAGATCGTATATCACTGGAAAGAATGAGAACATTAGAGAATCTGTTCAGATCCAGAATAATGTATTTGTTGTGGTAAAGGTAGTGGTACGATATAATAAAGACTAATAGGAGTTTTTAATGTCACGGTGAAGCAGACTTTTGACCAATAGAGGTTTGCAGAGTGAGGTGCAGGCCCGGTCCAACCCAGGTCCTTCAAGGGTTTCCAAAGCAGTACTTTAATTTGACTTTTATGTTTCCCATGGCAGAATGCACAAGAAAATGGTATTAATAATGAAAATGTGTTTGCTGTTGTTACCCCTGCTCCTGTAACCCTGAAACACTAATGATCAGATATGGTTCACATACAGCAGAGAATCAATGAAGATGAAGATGTTGGTACATCTGGACTAGGTCACAATCCAAAATCAATGCTGGTAAGATGCTCTCTCCTTATTTAAAAAGCAACAACGACAACAACAACAACAAAAACTAGTCCGAATGTGCTCTTAAGATAAGAAGTGACAACAGTTGAGCTAGATTCGTATTGCACTCTGTAGCTCTCCAGTATGAATGTGGCAGCGGATGCAGAGGATGCACACTCACAATGGAAAAAGACCAAACAAAAGAGGGAAGGTGACAGAGGATGAACAAGAGGGAGAGCAATATGAATTAGAAAAAAAGAGACTGAGAAAAAGAAGAATAATGTGGAGGAGAGGGCGAAGGTTCACGCCTGGCTGAGCTCTTTATCTGAGCTCTCACCTGAACAACTGCCATCTATCTGCTCCTCAGACTGCCACGGACAACAAAGACAATACTGCTGTTGGTGTCAGAACCCATGGGCCATGACAAAAACGTGAACGGACACAAAATGCCAAGTAATATAAAGTATAAGTAACCCCCCCCCCCGGCCCCACTCCACCCCCCTATAAAGTCAGTGACCCAGGGGGATCACTGGCCCAGTAGAACCATCTACCCATTAGTAAAACCCATAAGTAGAACTATACCAACCACTTAACAAAGAAATTAGAATTTAGTCAAAAGTGAAACAAAATATATAAAGCTACATGACGTCATCTCGCCCCCCCGCCCCTTCGACCTGATACTTCCTCCACCTGTCCTCAGTAACCCTGGTACCTGAGAAGCACATTTAAGATGACAGGCACAGCAAGCACAGGTCAAACAGGCAATATGAAATGACAGTAAAGGCTACATGGCAGAATTCAGTGCACAAGAAAGGAACAAGGACCATCTAATTAACCTCTGATTTGGACACCTCAGAGCCAAAAATACCATAACAGCAGACAACAACACCGGTGTCAACAAGACAGAGAGTGTTGAAGGCTGATGGGAAACTCCTCCATGAGCCTACAGATTACTTACTTTATAACCTCGCAGGTTATCCAAGGAGGAGGAGAAGGAGTCAGACACTCTATGTCACAAAGCTTTAATATTAAACCAGACTAAAAGTCTAAAGCTCCACTAGATGATGATTTTGACCTTCTTAGTGTCCAGACAGGATGCTTTGTTGCTAACTGGATGAATAAGATGACACAGGTAACTAAGGCCCTGTTCACACCTGGCATTAGACTGCGTCTCCACATCTGTGATCGGATCTCACTTCCCTACTCTATATGCAAATAAACACGTAACCTACATCATTTCTGTTTGCAGAGACCAAATGATTGTTGTTTTTAACTGATGGGAGACAGCATAGTACATTTTATTAACATAAAAATATAAGGTTATTGTCTACAGGCAGTCTCCGGGGACCTCCGTACCGCCGACACCGCTGCCGATGCCTGGCACAGGTAAGAGCGGGGGGGGCAGATTTAAGATCTTTGCAGAGCACCGGAACAAAAACACTGACACATCACTGACAAGCGATGAAGCTATGGAACTATATACAGTATTATGGTATTCTGTTGCCTCTTGATGCAGTGTATAGCCTGTGTCTAGGGTTTTTATTGTGAAAGTTCAGAACGGAGGAAGTGAAGCTGTTATGCGCTGCTGGTGACAGTGTGGGAATACCGTTATTTTATTACCCTCATAAAGTATACAGTAGGCACAATGTAACTCTCGGCTACACAAGCTTTTGTAGATCACCTCTATCGGTGAGTGACACACACCGACACCATAGACTGTAGCTTATACACACACACACACACACACACACACACACACACATGTCAGTTGAGTAGGTGGTCCTTGATGTGGCCCAGGACACATTCGCGTACACTCTGTTAAAAGAACCAGACCACCTCTGAATGTGGTCAGAGTGATCGGATCACAATGCGTGTACTTAGATCTGTCCACTTGTGACTGGATCACCCAAAATGCCTGTTAATGCCAGGTCTGAACAGGGGGAACGTATTTCTACCGCCAACTTCTGTCTCTTGACTGCCACAACCACAATGCACCTCTTTTTGTGGAGCAGTTTATAATCTAGCAGACTAGCGGTATAGAACTGTGCTTGGTGCAGAAGATGAATACCTGGCAACCTTTGAAAAACTGGTAACATTTTACTTTAAGTCCCCCTATTTATCATTCCTAAGCAGTATACTAATGTAGTAGGGGGTGCTGCGGGGGCGTTGGCCAGTCTTCCATGACTGTTTAGTGCTCTGGGTACTTGTGGAAGAGACTCTCAGTGCTCCACCAGTAGGTGGTTGGCTTCCCACCGTGGTACCGATGCCAGTTATGGCAGTTCACCCACACTGACTGAGGTGGCCTCTCTATTGAAGCCCTGGTGTCTCAGTTAATAATAATAATAATAACAATAATGAATTGGACTTATATAGCGCCTTTCAAGAAACCCAAGGACGCTTTACAAAGAGGGCACACAGAACCATACTGATAAATATAACAGAAGACAAATTGTAGCCAGGTAAAAAGAGTGATGTGTAGGAAGAGTTAGAGGTTTAGAGGTCAGAGGCCTTGATGAACAGGTGATGCTTGAGGTGTATTTTGAAAGTGTCAAGGGATGAAACATTTCTTTGGGAGGGAGAGAGTTCCAGAGGGCGGGGGCTGCGAGGCTGAGGCTTTGGCCTGGAAGAAATCTAGGAACTTGGTGAAGCGGTCAGAGGCACCCAGAAGGGGGGGAATGGGGGGTTTGTCAAAAGGGGCAATGGAGGCGGTTGATGGTGGAGAACAGCATTCTGGGGTGAGTGTTGTAGTGGGCTACCAGGCCATCGACCATGGTGTCAGGGGGATCAGAGACCAGGTATTATAGGGCTAGTGTGCTCACTGCCTTGATGTTCCTGAACGTGATAGTGCATTTTTGTCAGGAATGGAGAAAAGGATGGCATGATGGTCGGAGATGGCTAGGTCCAAGCACTGCAGATGTGAAGGTGTTGTGCCAGTGGAGCATACCAAGTCCAGTGTGTGACCTTTGGTGTGGGTGGGACCTTGGACATACTGTGAGATATGAAAGCAGTCCAATAGTGAGAGGAAGTCAGAGGCAAACGTGCAGTTGGGGGAGTCCATATGAATGTTGAAATCTCCAATGAGAAGTGTAGATGGAGACCTGGAGCAGACAGAGGTGAGTAGCTCAGATAGCTCAGACATGAATGTAGTGGAGGCTTTGGAGGGGTTGGGGCGATAAATGAAGACAACCTGGAGGTGCAGGGATCCAGCCAGAGAGAGTGCAACACATTCCAGAGAGGTGACAGTGGGTACGGGAAGCTCTCTAACCAGGAAGTCAGCTCGATGGATTACTGCCAGCCCACCACCCCGACCGATGGAGCGGGGTTTCTGGATGTAGACATAACCCGGGGGTGTGGCTTGATTGAGTGAGATAAAGTCCTGTTGATTTTGCCATATTTCTGTTAGGCATAGAAAATCAATTTTCCTGTCAGTGATGATGTCATGGATGATAAGTGCTTTATTGTTTAGTGAGCATTCTGTAGCAGGAATGTTGCAGAGTTGTGATGTGTAGATGTTGAGGGAGATGGATTGATGGGAGCGACGTTGTCAACACAGATGAGAGGTCTCAGATTGCCGGGTTGCACGTGGAGTTTGTTGTGATGACGTCGTAGCGGTGCGACAGAGCGCCGGTCAGAATGATTGGTGGGAATAACATGATCGGAGTAAACAAACGTGCAGCGGGCAGCCCTGTGCACATAACGTGGACGATGCAGGAGTCTGTTGGATTTAATTACAGAAAGAGAGTTTGGAGTGAAGTGACAGAAGAGGTCCAGGAGTTACAGTATGGTGTATTTTAGGAACACCATGGCAGCGGCTAGCTACTAGCTGGTAGGCCACGAGCCAGGGACTGGGCAACAGCCGCGCCGTAGAGGAACCACACAGGAAGATGGAACAAAACAGGTCGGCGAAAGCCAGGAGTATCGACACCAGCGGAGATCCAGTCGGGGTAAAATCCAGGGTGAATAATACAAGAATGAAAAGACCTGTGGATCACTAGCTAGCGAGGACAGGCTACCACTAGTCAACAGAAGCTAACAGCTGTTCGGTGGCTAACAGCTGACCAGGCTAAACAGCTGATCGCCGGAGATAGTGAGTAACTTTACACCGACTACTACTACTACACTGAGATAGCAACAGAGAGATCGGTGAGAGATAAAGGTGGTGGAGACGGTCCACACCACATCTGTTGGCAGTGTAGAGCACAGGAAAGCAGAATAAGCAGAGAAAAATACAACTTTGCAGCGGATAGTGAAGCGGCGACGGGTACGCCAGCATCCTCACACATCCGGGGAACAACTTAATAATAATGTTTGGGGAGTGTCTCTGGATGGAGGCCTGAAGGGACGGACAATGTTGATGACTTGGAGACTTTCTCTCTAGATTTAGTGACTTTTGGAGCTAGTGCTGTGAGCTATTTTCATTGGGATAGAGTTGGCAACACTGGGATGTTGTTTAGATCTGACTCAATTGTACTGTAGATGTACAGGAAGTTCTTATTTGCTATACTGCTCAATATCCACACCAACGACTGGGATGCTAACTGGGACCCCTGTGGAGGGTGAATTGAGATGTGAAGTTAGTGTAAAAGGTGGAGATTTAGTAACCAGACAAGGAGCTAAATTCTGCAAAATTGTTTAAAATATAAGGAATTTAGACAGCTGCGTTATCAAAAAACAACCAAATGTCGTCCGCATAAAGAGATTTGGAGTGAGAGGTTTTCCTGAAAGTGACAGGGGAGATAGACGGGTGACAGGCTCTAATGATAAAATAAACTATAAGGAATTAAAAGGCATTGGGATCCTCTCTGTCTAATTTTAACATGCATGATGCTCTGCAGATGCACTACTGCTAAAAGCCAAAGCCTAGTTTTGTTTTGGACTCTTTGTGTTTGTTTTACCAAAATTACATTGATTGTATAGATTTCTGTCTCCAGGCCCTGCAGCCGATGGAAGATACTTACTGTATGCGAGAGACAACACGGCCCAGGACTATAAATTCATATAGCACTATCCCCCCAATACATTAGGAGGAGATGGAGGAACAAAGAAAAAAAATGCATGCATGAATGGAGAGAAAGTAGAGAAAATGGAATTAGAAGAATAGAGAGAGAACAAAAGAGAGAGCGAGAGAGAGATGGGTAAGAATGAGGTAGAGTGAAACAGAAAGAGTGCTGCTTTAGATTAATGGCTCATCTTCCAGATGTGAGTGAGACACTTTTTGTCTCCCGGTCTAAATGAGGGTGGGTCGTTAATCACCGTGGCAACAGATGAGACAATGGGCATCGATATGACATTGAGCTTTGGTACATTTGCCCATATAGGAGCCAATCCCCATTTCATTGCGTAGGACAGGAGCCAAGTGCCACATAGAATCACTTCAATAGTTTAACAGTGAGCACACACAGATGAGGACATTTGGTGCTCCTTACTTCTCTCTACCAGTTGCAGTCAGCCAGCACACCTTTTGGTTTTGTTCTCTGTAAAGGCCCACTTTTACCAAACCTGGCAACCCCACTGCAATGACAATACTTAAGGAAGCTGCACACAATCACTGTCTGGCTGTCGTTCACCAACAAACAGTTCCAACAAATAACTCGTAAAACCTTTTAACATTTATGTTTGTGTATGTATTAAAGCTGTATTTCCCAACCTTGTTGGGAAGGGTGTAGGACCCTTAAAACAGTACTCAAATGATCAAGCTATTGATTGCGCTCCCTATGACACTGTCAGACTCAAGGTGGACAGTCTCTGTTTTGAAAAAAGATGTCGTCTTTTTCATCCACCATGGCCTAGAGTTGGCAGACTGGCCTATTATATATTGACTATTGGCGATTGAGAACATCGCCCCCTTAGAGAGACAGCGAGGGGCGGGGGTGGGGGGTCACATCTAACACACACCTGCATGAATAGATCAGTAATTGTTGGGCTGGCAGTGGCCGGCTGGAAACCTTTAACATATCACCCTAGCCGACATGAACCATGACTGCCAACAGTTTGGTCAGAGATTCCAACGGGTTCTCATCCAAACTTGTCACATACTGACGCTTTATCAGACCCCTTTGCGTCACTTTTCTCACACAGTGAACACATGCTTAATGTTGTGAATTAAAAAAAACCACTTGTTTAGGTTTAGGCAAGAAAACTACTATCGTAAGGTTTAGGAAAAAACTACATGGTTGGGCTTAACAACATTAACTACATTTGTACAGTAAAATGAGACTGAACAGACAGATTGTGGGACATGAACAGCGGTCTCCTGAATGAAAGCCTTGTGTTTGCCTTGTGTGTGCCCATTAGTCTGACAGACCGTTAATACACACTCTCCCCGCACCGCCGTATTAATGCATGGGCTTGCTGGGGCTCAAGCCCCCCCCTCGACCCGACGACGTAACATGGCCCACGAGGCTCCGGGGAATAAAACTAAGAATAAAATTCACAGGGAGAAGAATTACTAGACGTGCGACGGGCTGCTCCCCGCGTAAAGACGCAATGCCGGCAGTGTTATTTAGTCCGACACAACCTGCCAGGGGAGAAGTTTGTATTATTTTTTTTTTCAGCTGTATATCTGACTGAGATCAGTTTGTCTTACTGACTGACTGAGTGAAGGGTGAGAGGAGACAGGCGGTTGATAGAGATTCTATGACTGTTGGAGCTGGGAAAGGAGGGAAGGGCTTTCAAAACACCCGTAGCCAGAGGGTGCAGCCCTATATACTATATATATATATATATATATATATATACAGTATATACGGTATATAGGGCTGTGTGTCGCCTCACAGCTAGAGGGTTGCAGGTTCAAACCCGGCTTGGGGTCCTCCTGTGTGGAGTTAGCATGTTCTCCCCATGTTAGCGTGGGTTTTCTCCGGGTGCTCAGGTTTCCTCCCACAGTCCAAAGACATGCAGGTTAGGTTCATTGTTGACTCTAAACGTCCCGTAGGTGTGAATGTGAGTGTGAATGGTTGGCTGTCTCTTTGTGTCAGCTCTGTGATAGTCTGGAGACCTGTCCAGGGTGAACCCCCCCGCCTTCGCCCAATGTCAGCTGGGATCGGTAGGAAAAGAATATTAACAATGGAGTGAGTTCTATATGATGTTTGGGGAGGGTGAAACCATATTTTGGATCATTTTGGGGGTGACATTTAGGACAGCAGGCAGGGCATTGGGTCCCAGAGGAGAAAGATGGCAAAGTGACCCCCACGTAGTGAATGATCGGGAGCCAGGCTCCAGGTGACTTCATCTGACGTCACAAAATGGCCGTCTAGGGAAGCTTTGACACCAAATGAATGAATGCGGAAAACGCCTGGCTCCACGAACAAAAGTGCGAAGTCATTATCATCATTCGGCCTCTCTTTTGTACTTGCCTTACCAAACCTTACAAAGGCAATCATAGTCACATTTAGCAATGCAACTGGAAAATTATTTTTATTTTATATTTTAAGAAGTACAAGTGTAATTCAAAAAGCAGATGAAGTCTGTCTAAGGTTTGATGATGTGCTGTCATGTTAGGGGATAAATACTTCACACCCACTCCGTCTTCAATGTGTTTTAAGGGAAGATATGATGAAAAACTACTTTTTCTCAGTGCTTGTTCTCATCTCTCTGGGTATCTGGAGTTCCTACCAACCCACTAACTGTTAAATAAGACAACCAGACAGTTGTGGCTCTTCTTCCTATGTCACATGCAGGTTCATTAGAATATACCGCCCACAGCTGAGAGCTACCTTTGCAAAGGTGAACCATATTTTTTCTCTCCAGCCAATCAGAGCAGACTGATCTTTTTGGGGAGGGGGTCTTAAAGAGACAGGCAGTGTTTCAGAGAGAGGGTGAATACATCTATATTCAGACAGACAGGATGAGAAAAAATAATGTGTTTTTAGAACATTAAAGCATGTAAACATGTTCTAGTAGAAAATGCAAGTATGAACCTGAAAATGAGCAGGATGTGTCCCCTTCAATGTTGAACCCACATCATGTTCTAGAGGAAAAAGGGCTGGTTGTAGAGTTGGTATGCATTTATTATTTATCCACCTGATTTCCTTACATCAGATATAAGGAGTAAAGAGCCAGTGATTTGCTCCAGACTTGAACCAGCAGGAAAACCTCAAACACACACACACACATCCATGATTACATTGTTTTCATCAAAGCCAATGACTGAATGAATATATATATATATATATATA
>CAKAOH010001000.1:0-54583 GCA_916701665.1 Sebastiscus tertius | reverse complement strand
AAAAAACACTTTAAATGGCAAATAGATGTTTTTTTTTAACCTAAATGTGCTACCACTTTTATCATATGGGCCTCTCAAATGGATGACTTTTCAAAAACGTGTGGTCACATGACCAGTTTGGTCTGTGGTTGCCTAGAAACAAGGGGTGGCTCAACTCCTTACCTATGAAAAAATAATGCACTGTAATTCGTATATATATCCCATGACATAAATTTCTGTGTAATCCACATGATTGTGAACTAGGAAGTATAAAAAGCGACAAACGCCGTGTAGGGAGGAGGTCGGGGTGGATGGATGGGTCAAAAAACACCAGACTTTTGCCCAGGAGACAGTTGTTCATGTCCCGTGTGAAACCAGAAGTCAACGTTGATTTATTTGTCACGTAACTTCCATACTTAAGTTGCGCAACTTCCAGAGGTATTTTAACCTAAACCACAATCTTTTCCTAAACCTAACTACTAGTCTTGTTGCCGAAACCTAAACAAGTCAATTTCCTAAACCTAAGTAATTCCTAGGAAAACGTCAAAAATGAGGAATGACTTTTCGTAAGAAATCCGACAAACTGTTGTATGAGGATACGTTGACAGAATAATACAGACAGGAGAAGAAGGAAGTGGGTATGAATGAAAGTTGCCCTTCTTTTTACTCACGTGTTAGATGTTTAACAACCCAAGCAGGTATGTATTTATATTGGATGGAGGAAACTGACTCCTGGTATATTAGGAATGACAAACGAAGGATGAATAAATAAGAAAAACACTATTGTGGAGATTATGATTAAACATTGGAGGGCACAATTTATATTTGTCCCATTCAGTCTCTCTTTAACCCTTAATGTATTTGTACAGAGTAGTAAATATTCCAGTCAAGGTAAAATCCCATAGAACATTAATAGAGATCATTCATAATACAGTGTGTGCAAACTACTCAAACTCAACTACAATGAAAATGAATTCAACTCATCAGAAATTCAAGTCTTCTTCAAAGCTAAATTGAGGAATAAAACACTCTGATATGAAAGTGTAAAATAAAATAATCATCCTTGACTTGCTTGTTTCTGTGCAGAATGCTTTTAGGCACAGCTGTACACATTTGCTGTATTAAAACACGTATTTTAAGAGCAATACGGGTGTTTTTTTTCACTCCGATTGGCTAATCTGGCGAGGTCGTTAACAGTCTGAGTCCAGGCCAGGAAAAGCTGATTGGTTCCACAGACAGATGGATGCTTTTACAACCAAACAATTCAAACAATTTCGGTCTGCTGCCATTTAAAGACCCCATAAAACCTGAATCTGAGGCTGTATCGTGTTGTTCGCCTCAAATAAAAATATGGGTGGGAATGCATGAGTGTAGGACTGCCTATTGTTTAGGCAACAATGGTGTATTATGATGAAAACCTCAGTGATCAGATGTTCTTTAGATATGTAGATTTCATCAGAAGCATTGTTCCTATTCAGATAACACGTGGATGTTAAGCTGTGAAAAAGAATATCCGTTTTGATCTCATTGCTTGTCTCTGGCACTGTTATTAATCCCATAGCTCCCATTAGTCCTCTGATCCACCTGTTCCTTGTTTAATTGCAAAGAATAACCTGCGCCAGGTGCATGAAAACACTGCCCTCTCCTGGACTGTTGTTGTCATAATGTGCAGTACTGAACAGTCTATGGTCAGGAGTCTGATGCGAGGAGTTACCACGAGAGTTAATTCATAAAACACAGAATAAAGTAATCTCAAGCATTAATGTGTGCCTTTCCAACAAGCTTTCCATTTGTGCTATTTCGTCTCTTGTATTTCCACGTAGGGCTCAGAAAGAGGAGAAGTCCTGATAAACAAACCCTGTAAATCAGGCGAGCCAAGGGCCATGTCAGCGGCATATTTCAACATCTTAACAATGTTTTTTTTCTGTTTCCCTTTTATTTGTCTGAATAGAAAACAATCTTGATGATAACACGGAGCCCTTAAGGGCCACTTTGCTTGAAATAACCTCATCAGAGAAGCACTCTCTGTTCCCTCTTGTCTGTGCGTAAGAGCCTGTTGACCCAGACGACACTCAAGACTCCCGCTTACCTCCAACGGAGACCCATTCTGTCAGAGAAAGATGAGAGATTACGCTATTCCATGTTCTTTACTTGGGCAGCAACTAACGGTTGTTTTCATCGCTGATTCATTTGATGATTATTGTCTGGTTTAAAGGTACCCCGTGGAGTTTTTGACCATTAGTTGTGCTACAAAGCAGTGTTGTTATGAGCGGGTCCCTGTTTTAATTGTTCTTGTGCACGCACACGAGCATGTGTGTGTGAGACAATTCACATTCCTGCCAGTAAATAAACTATTAATATTGCAAACACAATGTAGACTTGAATACAAACAGTTCAGTTTGTCAGGTGATTGATGCAACATCTATGTTTTTATGACAATGTTGGTCAGTCTGTCTGCTTGACAATCCCATTTTGCTATAGCAAAATAATAATAATAATAATAATAAATAATTCATTAATAATATTAATTAAATAAATACATAATAAATAAATGATCAATACAAATGATTGAGAGTGAGATAAAGAATTTTTAAAGACTTTTTTGTAAAGGTTGCATTGTTCAAAATACCTGCAATGCTATAGTAGTCCAGTCCACACAAGTTTGCATAAAGATAAGTTGGACTATATGTAGACTCTAATACAAACAGTTCAGTTTGTCAGGTGATTGATGCAGCATTTGTTTTTATGGCAGTGTTGGTCAGTCAGTCTGCTTGACTGACCATCCCATTTTGCGGCAATACGAATTATTGAAGTGAGAAATGTATCTTATTAGATGAAACAGATGTTCACAAACTGCATAATTGCAGTTGAAAAAAATAATAAATTGCAATGTATCTTATCACAATACTCAGTATATCGCAAAATGATTGAAATCGCGAATAACATCGTATCGTGACTTAAATATTGTGATAATATCATATCGTTTTTAGTGAGAAACACTGAATGTAAACATAACTTTTGTTTATTTATAAAAAAAACTCCAAAGGGCACCCTTTAATCAATGAAGTGGTTAGTCTATTAAACATCAGAAAATAGCAAAAAATATCCATTACAATTTTTCACAGTCCAGGGTGACAACTTCAGATGTCTTGTTTTGTTTAGCTGACAATCCAAACCTGAAAGATATTTAATTCACAGTGAGATAAAACAGAGAAAAACAGCCATTAATTACATTTCAGCTCTACATTTTAAAAAGCTTGATTTCAGCACAGAGAAAGAATTGTCATAAAGTTTTTAATTTGGGTTGCACTTTCTAAAAAGGCATACTTTCTAAATGTCTTTTTTACTAATGGCTTTATTAATAGACATTAAAAGTCCCTATTAATGCTTTTTAAGATCAGTAATAAACAATTGGAACCCTTTTAACTGAGAAAAAAATTGAAGAAACTTCAGGAAGAGCAACAGAGAAGGACTATTACAGTATTGTACCCTATAAGGACACGTGTTTCAGTACCGCATGTTATCTGCCACAAAGCTGCAGTTCACTGTTTTTCCACAAGATGACAGCAGCGATCATAACTTCATTGAAATGAATTTCAGGTATGTCTGTGATTTATGACAACCGTTGAAAATACCAGCCTTATTACGAGCAGTCAAAGCCCTCATCGAACCATCCTCAACACAATAGCTCACATTCCTCCACGGATTATGTTATGAAATAGATCAGGAGTCATTTAAACAGAAAAGGCTGTTTCCATTGCATCAGGGGAGAACTGGCCTGTGCCAGAGAGTTCCAGGAAGAAGCACAATATCATATCATTTCAGAGCGGAGACCGGGGCAAGTGCTTCACTGTCGAATCTCAGATCTACTTCTTCACTTCCTTGTATGGCTTATGGGTGAAAAGGGCAGGGTGACACCTACAGTAAGTGACACCTCTTTCCTGGAAGTCAAAAACATCCCACATAGTTTTCATTATAACTGCCACCTCTTCATCGATTAGTCAACTAATCGGTTGTTTTGGTCTTAGTCGACTAAGATTTCTATTGTCGGTTAGACGTTTTTATGCGTTTTTCATGCTAAAATAACTAATTTCCTAGTACCCATTTTCATTCACATATCAGAGGTCAAGGGACCCCTTTGAAAATGGCAATGCCAGATTTCCTTGCCAAAATTAAGTGTAACTTTGGAGCGTTATTTAGCCAGTTTCATATGATAATAACAAATGAAATACAACAAATGTAAAGGATAACTTGTTTCCATTGTGGCCTAGTTGAAAATAATTTCTTTAGTCGATGACAGCCCTAGTTTTCATCTGAAAAGTTTATATTTCTCCATGATATATTGTGATATATGTGACTGTAGCATTACTTTCTTTTAAAATCTGCCCTTAAAATAACTTCCAACATCACAAATTCCCCTGAAATACCAGCTAATTACTCTGCAATTTGTATTATGTTAATTGAGGTCACAGAGGATCAAGGAAATATCCGATGACTCCGGTGTGCTCATCCAACAAGGAAGTGTATAAAGTGTGTTATTTGAAGGTGCATGTGGTTGGGAAACTTTAATGAACCCGGATCACACGGAAGGATAAAGTTTACACTTGTGGCCGAGGGACAGGATGAGATCACGTAGACACACAGCGGAGAACGCATGAGTTCATTTTACTAAGTCCTCACCACAAATGCTTCCGTTTGAACCATAACTCTCAGCTAACATAACCCTTTAAGGAGTAGTCTGACATTTTGAAAAAAATACACTTATACACTCTCATGTTTCAGAGTGGTATCAATCTTCTCATCTAACACTCTAAGAAAGTGAATAAGCGTATTTTCCAAACTGTTTCCTTCTCATTAAATCTTGTAAAGCCTTAAATGACAGACCTCTTCATGTACACGAAAGTACCATTTCCTCACACACCTTCTCCCACAACCACCTCCTTTATCAAACACACCTTTCCCCACACACACTTTTCTCCAGATATTCATTACTTGACCTACTACTAACCTACTTTTCGGGGGCCCTGCTGTCATCCCCGGAGGACGCAGCCGTGACGTGTTAGGCAATCGCTGGTCTGGCAGCTTCCCAGCAGCTGAGACACACCAGCTACTCTGTTGATACCTAATCTGACTCTTGCACACACACACACACACACACACACACTCTCACAAACGTAGACACGCAGGCAGGTATGCGCATGAACACACACGCACGCAGCGCTTACGCAAGCCCCGGCCAGCCGTGCCTAGGGTAGTCATAACACACAGACGGTGGAGACACGCCAAGCTGTTATAGGTCAAACAATGATTCATAAGCAAAAGTGGATTAGATAAAAAAAGGATTATTTGAGTTTAAATAGTGCTCGTGTTCAGTGTTTGACGAGTTCCACCGGTTATCGCTGACCCTGAGGGGGAAAAAGAGCGAGCGGCGTACAGTATATAGTCCCCTGTACGTTTTCCAGGAAAAGACACTGACCCACTATTGACATTTGTGTGTTTGAGGAGTTAAATGCAACATTAAGCAAAGGTCAGAGAAGAGTAAACGGTTAGAGGCAGAGGTGGAGAGAGAAGCAGAGGTTTTTTTTCCCCTTTCAAGGAGGAAATTGAAAGCGCTGAGGAAAATGAGAAAACGTATCTCACAGGAAAACCTTCTAGGCATGCTATGTAATGGTTGCATGTGTGTGTGTGAGAGAGAAAAACAAGCAGCAGTAATGAAACAAACAAGCCATGTGAATATGAAAAAAAATGTGATCTTTATTCAACAGCTCCACACATATTTCAAATCTACATATTTACATCTTTTGTACAACGAATATATCTCATGTGTAACCTGTCTGGACCAGTAATAGCCTCCAGGTCGTGTCACAAATACATAATTCACAGTGCAATATGAAGTTTGTGCACCCGTGTCAGTTTACTCTACGCGTCGCACCAATGTGTGACTCACTCTACATGTTATGAACCAGGAACAGAAAAAAAATCTCTTAAATTACTTTTCTGTGATTCAGATTGTCACAAGTCTGTCCCCATCTCGAGCAGATGAGAAGAAATAATTAAAGAACCGCAGCAGACGTTTTATTAGCTCACTGCGTGACCCAAAAAATTAATGCACAGCGCTACTCAAATATGCCAGATTTAGTACCGTCGTCAGAATGCCAGAGTGAAATAGCTGGCTGCAGATCTACAGTAGCCTGTTAAGGAGAAACGTCACTGAAGCGCTGCGTGCGCCTGTCACGATCCAAGATAAAACACCTTTAAAACGTGGTGCATCATGTCACTAACTAATGATGACGAGTCTCCATGGATCCACAGCTTTCAACGGCAATAAAATAAAAAGGAAGGGAAAAAGAAGTACCATTAAAGAGGTGAAACAGTCAGAACAGATTCTTCCAGCCAAGGTCAGGACCGTTCTCTACAGACACGCTCGTGTGTTGAGTCACCGTCAGAGAACCAACATCAAATATCGCCCGGCTGCGACTGATTCAGAGCCATTCAGTTTATGAAACACAGTGATACGGGCACAACACTCAGCACAGCTCGGCTTTGTTAAAGCGACACAGCTCGACATAATGTTCCAACGGAAAATGAACAAAACAGGTTCAACTGCTCAACTGAGGAACTCTTCATTTTTCTGTAATGTGTCTCTTTCTGACTTGATGGTTCCTTAACTGGATGTTTGACACATTTTCTTAAAAAAATACGAACATTGTTGGATTGAGAGATAACTCATACTGCATCAGTAAGAAGTACCATTTGAATTCTCTGTGTATTTGTACTTTTTCCAATAAAATCCTACTGCAGCATGCCTTCAGGCATAACATTTATCCAACTATCTCTGCTGCTGCTGCTGCAAAGGCATGTGGCCAAGTCTTTAAAACCATTTTGTTTTAAACCAGAAGCATTAGTGTTAGGTTTGGGTGTGGTTAATTGCACACACAGTGTTTCATAACAGAATGATCACAGTCAAATTTGCGAGGTCAGACCTTGTTAATAGACACTTCCTGTTCTGATGCAACCTTTTATATGATAAAGTCAGGTTTGAGCATGTTTTTAAAAAGATAAAATCTTTAGTTTTAGCCATTAAAAATGACTTCCTTTCTCTGTGTGTTTAGCCCAGTGTGTCGCTGCTTATTGTTGAGTATGTGACTTTTCTGTGAGTTTTACACCAGTAACATCCTGCCTCTCTGAACCTTCTGGTGTGAGATTTGTAAATGCTCTCCGTTTGCTGAGACGCCGCCAGATTGGCAGTGAGACACCTTTCGTGTAGCGTCCCCGCCGAGCGTGACACATCAGTCCTCTGCTAAGCATCTTTCTCACTCAGTGACACCGCCTGCTGCGAGACGTCAAGCTGGTGCGAGGCCTTCCTCGAGCCGCTCGGTGAGTCAGCCGGCGGAGCCTCCAGCCTGGTCAGAGACTGGAGTGAGAGGAGCAACATCACGTCTCCTCGCCTCCCGTTCAGAGTTGGTCTAATGCCTTCTGAAGCCTCGTGAGTCCGAGCGTCGGTGACTACTGTTTGCCACGGGTTAATTTTCTGTGATACACTCATAGTAGCCTGCAGGGATTATTTTGTTAACATAATCTGGCAAATTCAAGTCCTTGTTATTTCTTTTTAGCACCAAATAATTTCAAACATATAGAAACACAATGAACGATCATTGTGAGCAATGCCCTTAGCAAGTAACACACATACGACAACGAAATACAGTACAGTAAGTTCTTGTAGAAAGCTTGAGGGTGTATGTACACTCGACAGTACACAAATGGGTTTTCTAAAAAGTGCCAATGTAAAAAACAACAACAATGGATCCCTCATAGCGACTTCTGTTTTGGTCCCTCAGCCAGACTCAGCTGAATCGAGTCCGTCAGCAGAACAGATCATCGTCCCCTTCCGCGTCAAAGGACGGCACCATCTGTTCCGCCGAGCTCACTTCCTGTTCCCCCAGCGCCACTTCCTGCGACGACGGCGGCTGGTGGAACCACGGGTGAGCGAGCAGCTCATTCGCCGTGAGTCTCTCCCAGGGTTCCTTCCTCAGCAGGCTCTGGAGCAGACACTTGGCCCTGGGCGACAAGCCCTCTGGCAAACAGCACTGGCCCCGGCGGATTTTGGAGAACAGCGTGGCCGGGTCCGGGTCGTGGAAGGGGTAGCGGCCGACCAGCATGGTGTACAGCATGACCCCCAGGCTCCACATGTCGGCCATCTTGCCGGAGTAAGGCGCCGAGCCGCTGAGGATCTCCGGGCTGACGTAGGCGGGGCAACCGTGGGTGTCGGACATGGAGTCGTCGTCTGGGTCCTCTAGGACGCGACAGTCCTCGAGGCTTTCTAGTCTCACCTGCGTCCTGTTGAGGAAAAAGTCAAAATAAGGTCAGGACATTTCAAAAGGACCTTTAAGAGCACATTCCTTTCTGTTAGCTGCATGTTTACGTCTACATTTCAGAATCCCTTTTTAGTCGCGCTGTAACTTGGCAATGACATCATCTGTTATCCTACACACATCGTGGTGAAACATAAGAACTTAATGTTCATCCCCCACACAATCCCAATCTGCATCTCACAAGCAGAATATTTGTGCAGAAAGTCATATTGTTGTTGGAAATGATGTCCTCAGAGTTATTATAGTTAATATTTAAAGCAAAAGTCACTCCTTGATCTAGTACACCGCTGACTGTGTGTGTGTGTGTGTGTGTGCGTGTGCGTGCGTGCGTGCGTGCGTGCGTGCGTGTGTGTGTGTGTGTGTGTGAGAGTCTATTTCTAACAGTAGCTTTGTTTAACACTGTCAAACATCTCAGAGATCTGTTTAAATGTAAGTCACTGATTGCATCATGGAAAAACGAGCATCCTTTCTTGAGCCTTAGACAGATGGACACACACACGGACACACACACACACACATACACGCACGCACACACACACCAGTGAACTCATTGTGACCTCAAGTGCACAACAGTGATTCCCGTTTGAGAATCATGGCTGCCCTAAGCACATTTCCGATGACTTCCTGGCACACACGGTCACATGAACACACGTA
Source organism: Sebastiscus tertius (assembly GCA_916701665.1). Classification (NCBI taxonomy): domain Eukaryota; kingdom Metazoa; phylum Chordata; class Actinopteri; order Perciformes; family Sebastidae; genus Sebastiscus; species Sebastiscus tertius. The sequence goes on along the minus strand of CAKAOH010001000.1, from coordinate 45,578 downwards.
TAAATATACAACTCCTCCCCTTCTCACACACACACTGCTATATTTAGCCATGCTAATGACGGGGGACATATATTTAGTCCAGCACCAACTACGTTGTGAAAGCGTATTTGTAGAATGAGACATTTATTGTTGAAACGCTCTGACAAAATGATTGATGGGAATGGGAATATTAGTGATTAATTTTCTACAGCAGGAGACGGCGCTGTGCTTTTAATTTAAATTTAATTTTCGCCTCTCGAGATTTGCTCCCCAGACCAACGCGGCGTTTGAGCTTTTATCAAGTCAAACGCACACACAAGACGCGTGCTGCTTTATCTCCCATTCAGAAGGTCGACTCTGCGAGACACTTCAGTCGTCAGACGGAGCGGCTGCAGAGAGAAATAGTCAGCCGGAGAGAGGGGATGAAAAAAGAGTGACAGCCAGAAGGACCAAGATAGAAAGCAACTGATATTTAAACACCAAGATAGTGGAGGAGATAAGTCGGGAAGAGATGGAGACAGAAAAGGAAACAGAACAGAGAGAGTTGGAGGGGTGGAGAGAGTGACTCATCCTTCTGTTGAGAGTACATTTCTCTCTCTCTCTCTCTCTCTCTCTCCGCGGCTATCTGCACCTGGGTCCCACACTCGCGGCGCCAGCCATCCCATAATTACCCTCAAATGGCTGTTGCCACATCAGTGACGCACGGGAAGGCTGGCCCGGCAGTGAAGCTCTGCATGCTTCACAGTGCTAGTCACCTTCCCTAAACTGCACTGTGTGTGTGTGTGTGTGTGTGTGTGTGTGTGAGAAGGGAGATAGCATTTGTCAAATTGTTGTGACTTTCTCTGGCTCGAGTGCCGCATTGTTGGCCGGGACGTTGCATCACATCGCGATTGTTGGGGTTTGAAAGATGCCTGATTGTGGATTTGGACGGTGGATAAATGAGGTTATGCAGAATGGCAACATTTCAAGGAGACTTATGTTTTCAAAAGCCCGTCTGTGATTTGATAGAGAGGCAGCAAATCTCAGGGCGCACAAAAGCCAAATTCCACGCTATTGGCAAAAATCTGCAGCATTTGTTTTTTACAGTCACATCACAAGTAAGATCATCTGTAGTGGCGCCGCAGTATGTCGCCAGCCAAAGTGTAAAGAGAAGTTAAAAAAGAAGATGTCATCCCACAACTCCCGGGTCAAGTGGTCGACCAGCATCGATGTCGCAACGCTGTCACCCAGCTAACAAAATACTGAATTACAGGCATTCGAGCTCGCTCTGCTGAATGTGTAATCAGCGCTCATACAAACATGCATGTATGGACACACACAAAGAAAGAAAATGAGCTATGCAGCCCCCCCCCCTCTCCCTCCTCCTCCTCCTCCTCCTCCTCATCTTCCCCTCTGCACATATACACTGTGACTCATCGCTCTGCAGCCGTATAGCTATCAGAGGGACACAACCGACTTCAACTTCTCTCGCTGGCTGTCTGCTCTCATTCATCCAGCGTGACCCCGCAGACCCAGAGGTCACGGCTGGAGAATGTTACTGTTGAAGAGTCTCCATGAAAAAGGGCCTTTTGGAAAGCCAAATAAGGAGGAGGGGGGGGTGGGGGTGGGGGGGTTGTGCGACATCAGTGGTCACTTACAGGAAAGAGTGTGACGCAAGGGCAAAGAGGCGACAAATAGTTTTGTAAGCAGGGGTTTTGTGTGTCTTCCTGAATAGAATGCGTAGTGCTCAGACATGCAGACATTAAGCGCTTTCTCAATCATGCATGGATTTGAAAGTGTATTTGAATGAATCCTTGTTGGAAAGCATCTGCAGCACAGTTATGATGTAATTTATTAATAAATAATGAGGAATACATATATTCTAGACTGCAGAAGGGGGATGATTGTCTCATTCACCAGCCTCGTCTAGCGGCTCTGCCAAACTACCACCCACTACATTCACACGCACGCACACGCATGCAAGACAAACACACACATACACACAACGCGCATACAAAGAGACAGACAGAGAGGGCGAAAATCTGGGAAGCGATGCAGTCTGCCTCCACAAGTACAGAACCTCCTACTCTATCCGTGCCCACGTCGATATCTGCACACATGGCCTGTGTGTGTATCAGCTGCTACCTCGTTCGCCCTGCGCCTTCGCTTGGCTCGTCCCACTACACTGCATGTATTTAAAGTCCGAGAGCATCCAAGTAAAGTTAACTGAGCTGAACCAAAACTGAGAGGAAGGAAACGTGATGCTGAACAGGTGGATGGTTCACGTTTCCAGAGGTCATCTGACACCGAGGACCAATATTTTAAGTCGCTGCAAGGGATGCGCTGCTTCTCACCTTTTCTCGTCGGCGAAGACGAACTTTCGCAGCTTGAGGTCGCCCAGCACGATGCCCACCTGGTGGCAGTGCGCCACGGCTAGGGCCACCTGACGGAAGAGCCTGCAGGCGTGCTCCTCGTCCAGCCTGCGACAGCTCTTCACCAGGGTGTGCATGTCCCCAAAGTCCTTGTCCAGGAACACGTAGGCCTTGCGTTCGCCAAGGATGATGTCCCTGACGCCGGCCACGTTCCTATGGGCTGGTAGGATCCCGTAGGATCTGATTTTCTCCTGGTACACCCCCATATCAAAGACCTGAGAGAGAGAGAGAGAGAGAGAGAGAAGAGTAGAAGAGATGCAGGATGGAAAAGATAGGAGGGAGGGAGGAGGAGGCAGTGGGTCAGTAATGATCATCTGAGGAAAACAAGCATGCAAATTTGGCAGTGGCTTAAAAAAAAAAGAAAGAGGCGTAGGATATGCTTTGATTCCAGCTCAATCCCCTTGCTTTTTTTGCAAGAGCATGACCAATGAATCACCAAAAGCATGAATGCGATTAACTTTTATTAATCAACAAAAAGCCTAACGCCTGCAGGTCTATCATGCAGAATAAAACACATATAGATGGTGGAACAGTGGAGGACACTGTCCTTATTATGAGACTCGTTTGTTTGCCTCACATGTTTGCATTTGGTGTGTGTGTGTGTGTGTGTGTGTGTGTGTGTGTGTGTGTGTGTGTGTGTGTGTGTGTGTGTGTGTGTGTGTGTGTGTGAGTGTGTCACGCCGTGGTGGCGTATTGCAGTGACGTGGATGCAAATCAGCGGAGTTGACAGACAACAGTGTGAAGCCACAGTGCCAACCAAGGATAGGTGGAATTTCATTATATATATATATACAGCAGCATAGGCTATATGGGATTGACTGCTCTTTTGTGTGCAATTGTAAACAGATTTAAGGGATTAAATAAAATACAGATTTCTTAAGGCACTTTATCTGAGAGACACACAAGGACATGAGGGAGACAGAGCTCTTACACCTCATAACAACAATTATATTGTACATAAATCAAGGAAATTAATATACACATTATAAAACATGTACAACTAGCATTCAGAAATGTGCCACACAAAACGTCTTATGTAAATTATCCATGAAATTTATTACCAGATAGATCAAACTAAAACCTGCTTTATGTTTGCACAATAAAAAAATATAATAATAAATAATCTGTGCAAGGTTGAAAGGTGTCTGGAGCAACACTGTTATTACGCAAAAAGTGTGACACATTGTGAGGATGACATTCGTCGTGCTAATCCTGATGACATGTCAGACACATTGAGCAACAGCGATGTCTTGAAACACCATTCATTCAGAGAAAAATTGCACAATGACGTTGGTTGGATTGCGCATTCTACCATTTCTACCATTCTACCATTCCATTCTGCCATTCCATTCTATATTCTACCATTCTACGTTCTACCATGTTACCTTGCACAGCAGCTCGTCTCCGGTGTCGGTGTTCATGGCGCTGTGCACGCTCTCCCGGTCCGCCAGAGGTAGCAGCAGGAACGGTCCTATCCGGGATGGACCCTGGTGGGTGGCCGGGGGGACCGGGCTGGAGACGGGGTTCACCGGAGAACCGGGAGAAGAGCCGAGGAGGAGTCCCTGAGTGTCTCCAGCCTCGGTGCTGCTCAGCCGGGCGCATTTGGCCGGCGGATGGTCGTCCGAGTCCAGCCGCTTGTGAGCGACTCTCCCGGTGGTGCGGATGCAGGACGCCGGGCTGCTCCACTGCAAGTTCATCCTCATAGACCGATTCACCATCAAAAAGCAAAAAAAAAAAAAAGCGAGAGCTTTTATAGGATGTGTGTCCTTGTTAGAATAAACCACAGACAGTGCGCTCCATTTCTCCAGATTAGAATGAGTTGAGATAAACTTCAGCAGATTCGGTGATAATAATCCAATCCAAGTCCCTTTTTTCCTTCTGTGTGGCTCTGATGTCTGTGTACTTTTGGTGAGAAAATCCTTGATCCCTCAGAGTCCAGACTGTGTGTGTGTGAGAGAGAGAAAGACAGACAGACAGGAGGAGAGAAAGAGACACACTCTCCGAGAGAGAGGCAGAGAGTGAGTGATGTTGAGCTCAGAGCTCAAACACTCCGCCCGACCAGTCCAGCCTCCTTGGTGGTGACACAACCCATTGAGCAATCCTGTAACGGCACCGACTCTAGCTCAGCTCTGATGAAACTGCACTGCCTGTATTACCTTTCATAGAAGAAGAAGACTGCGTGAGCATATGGTGCAAACATTTTGTTATGGTGTCATGATTTCTCCGAATTCCTTCTCTGAGATTTTTTTTTTTTTATATACTTTATTTTTTCCCTTTTTTTCCAAGGCTGTTTATATATATGCAATCCACTGTTTGTAGTAACAACAGCTTATAAAACCAACTTTTAAGTAGATGATCTTACAGACAAACCCATCAAGTAACACTATATAGAAAACAACCTCAATATTCAAAACCAAAACCAAACCAGGAAAAGAAATAACAATAATAATAATAATAATGACAAAAAGAAAAAGTATAGTTAAAAAACAACAACAACAAAGCAAACAAAAAAAACAACAAAAAAAAAAGAATCTTTTTTTTCTGAGATTTTGCTGATAATGGGAAAAAAAAGAAACCATGTGAGAGGAATGAAGAAATCATCTGCTACTTATCACCGGCTGCCTCATCAAGCATGCACATGTTTTAGGCAATAATTAACCATCTTTTAAAAAACTCCTCTCTGACTCAGTTGTTCCTTCACTCTGATTGCCATTTATTGCAACAATCTCTCCACATGGCACCTGAGCTGTTTGCTCTCCAAATGTTATAGGCCTGGAGTGCCAACTATAGCTCCAGTGTATACGAGCTTTAAAGCTTCAGTATAGGCAGAACGGTTTTGGCATCATTGGGGCAAAAATTCCATAATAACCTTTCAACACATTGCAATTCAAGTCCTCTGAGAGAGAACTAGACTTCCGCACCTCCTCATGGCTCTGTTTTCAGGTGTTTTCCCCGTGATGGGAGACTTCGGCCAATCACAGGTAATTTCAGAGAGAGAGCGTTCCTATTGGCTGTGCTCCGGCTGGTGGGCGGTGCTTGGTATTTCCTCAACTGATCTCAACATGGCTGCCGGGTCACAAACTTTCTAATTTTACAGCTAAACCGTACACTATAAGATGTTTCTGAAGACATTTGAGGCGAGAAATAGGCATTACAGTAACAGAATATTGATTCATATTTGATCAGCGCTGCCTAGTTTGAAATGTGAAATCTTGCAGATGCCATTAGGAGCACCAGAGGACACAGAGGCACATGATGTTCGTTTCAGATTACCTGTCTCATGCACTACTGTCAGAATGTGACCATAATCATATTCGCTCCATTTCTACCCCTGCTGCTTTAACTCATAGCTTTAACATCACCATGATATTTTCCCATGCTGGGCTTGTTTGTTATGTGGATATGACTCACCCCCATAAAGCCTTTAGTGGTGCTGGGCTATAAGCATTCACATAAAATATGCCAGCGCGGCTCCGTAAACAACATCAGAGCAGCTGGGGCTCCCAGAGACACTGATCCCAAAGTTAGAACTACTGTACTTGTGTACACAAACACGCGAGCCAATACTGTGCAATCAGACGGAAAATTATGCAATATTCTTGTAAAAGAGTATAATCAGTAAACTTTGGAGTGTTACTTAAGAAGCAGAAATTGAAAAAAACATTCCTGTGATGATGAGCGTAGAGGTAATTATAAATGTGCATGTTTGCCGGGGTGTGCACACACACACACACACGCGTGACCATGTGCGTGTTGCGCAAGAGTTCTCTTTTTCCACTGCTTTATGTCGCCTGCAGTAGAGGCTCAGTAGAGTGAAAACACAGAGCACCAGCTGGCCTGTGTGAGCACCATCACCCCTCTTTTGCACAACCCCTCCTGCCAAACAGAAGCATGCCGTTCCAAACCATTTCTTTCCACATCTCCCAACACAGTTCCTTCCACTAAAGAGGTCACACGCTTATAACCAGGTCACGGGGGCTTGGCTCAGCTCGACTGAAAGAAAGGTCATGTGAACCTGTCTCTGCAGGCCGTCCAAACAAACCGATGAGCAGCAGATTCCACAGGAATGATGGCTGTTATTTTCAGGCCTCGCATTCTTTCTTTGTGCAGTGGTCGTCCTATGAATAAGGTGACTCACCAGCTGATTGATGCGTGCGTGCGTCTCCGTGAGCAAGTGTGTTTGTCATGCTGTCGAGCAGGCACAGGAACAGGTTTCCTCTCTCTGTCTCTGCGGTCTCTCGCCCTCTTTTTAAGAAGTTCAAAAAGCAGGATGAACAGTCACTGTGGGAATGGGCGGCAGAGTATGTGGAAGGACTAAAAGCTTTATTGTTATCTGACAATAGTCCGGAGCCGGTGTGTCACTGCATCAAAGTGATGATGCATGTTTGTTGCTTGTTTATATGTGACAGTGTGTAAATGCTGGAAGACTTATCTGTGTTGGCATATGATGATATGTTCCAGCGTAATATGTTGGAATCATTACACAAGGTCACCCCATACATGTGTAGGCTGTGCATTACTCTTATGCAAGATAGTTTATGTTGCTGAACTGCAGGTTGTAGCATTATATAGCTGCTCAGCCAGTGTGTTGTGTGTGTGTGTGTGTATACAGCGCTTGTGTAGGAGTGTAGCTGCGTCCCCATGCCAGTGAGCTGGAAGAGAAAACAGTATTCAGGGCATGCTCTCCCTTGTTATAATTAGCCGAGTCACTCACCACCAGCAGCGGTAAAGAGAGGCTGGGAATTGATCTGCTCTGAGAATAGTTCAATCTGATCTGGCCGACAGCCAGCCATCGCTGTGAATTACTCCTCATCTGAGCTGCTCTCAGCAGAGTGGCAGACTTGTGACTAGAATTCGAGTCAGAAGTGCAGAGAGTTAGTCACGAAAATTAGGACTTGCAACTTATTTGCCTGCTACAAAGACTTGACTTTAAAGTAAAACCTTGATCAGTTTTTAATTAGTAACACCGGTGAAACGACCTTTAAATGATGATTAGTTAGTGCTTTGCTCACAAATCTGTCTTTTTGGTGTGGATAGTCAGCCGATTAGACTGTTATCAAGCTATTAAATAAGTGTTATTGGTGGTTATGGGTCCCAGAGATGTGGGTCAGTAGGGCCCTGCTACACCCAATAGTAGGTTATTATCATCTATTCACATGGTTGATCACTGAAAGAAAGCGCAAGTCAGGCACTATAGTATAGACAGCTTGAAACTCCATTTGGGTTGAAGGTCAGGGCCTATGAATGGAACACAACACACACGTGAAACCAATAATGTGTAAAGTTTCTCTTTCACTTTTGAAACGTAGTTATTTTAAGCCCAAACCCGATGTTTTTCCCTAAACTTAACTAAGTGGTTTTGGTTTGCCTAAACCTAAAGAAGTTGTAGTTTTGTTGCCTAAACCTAAAGAAGCCTTTTTGTTTGTGTTAAAAATGTAACTTTTTCATTCAATTTTATGTTTGAACGTGTTGCTTTTAAGTTCACTTTTACTTTTACAACGTAGTTGGCCCCTAGTCACCCACATCTGTGGTGCTTATAGTGACCAATAATGCCTATTTAATGGCCTGATAAGTTGAATCGGGTGCGATATAGGATCATAGTGATAGATAGATGTCTTATTATGGACATTTTCCACAAAAATATACTGCCCCTTTGGTTTGTTGACACTTCTGTAATTGTTTCCACCTATTCTGAGAAATGTAGTTGTAGCAATTCCCAATATCTCTGACTCATATACAACCATGAGGCTGATGAGAATCATTTTTTCGTCTCGGGTGCTCATAATTACGGTCTGAACACTATGACATGAACGCAGCATCAGTGTGACAGTGAGCCAGAATAAACAATAACAGGACACTGAGTAAGCAGCAGCTAAATGGAATTCAGCCATCATTAATTTTATTATTTACACCCATGCAATTCCTACTGTGACATTTTGTAAAAATGGGCCCATTGTATATTCTCACCAGAACCAAAGCCTACGTTACTATATCGTTAGATATGCTAACCACTGCTAGCGAAGTTTATTTGAACTTCATAGCTGTTGTATGTAATGCACATTTGTTTAATCATTCTTATTAAATCATATTGATTAATAATTGTGTTGAAGCTATGTACTGGAAGATGTATGCTTCTCAGCACGGACACATTAAGGTCAGTATTTCTTTAACTGGTATGCAGATAGGACTGGGTGATATGGCCGAAATCTTTTAGCACAATATAGCTCATTTCATATCTTGATAAAGATATAGTACATATTATGATATAGCATGTTTTCTAGTCATTTCATTTCAAGTAAATAGTTTATGAAATAACCAGATGGTAAAGCCTATTTTAAAGAACTTTAGTGCAAAATGGAAATACCAGTTTCAAGTAAAGTTATTAAGAAAAAATAAAGAATATTTGCATATATACACATTTGTTAATCGTAATGTACAGTGTGATGTAAAAACAAAACCACAATCTTCAACTGATATCCCTTCAGAATATTTCACATCTGATTTTCTGAGAAATTTAAGTTAGCATGGGCTTATTCTTATCAATTTAGACGACTTAATTGTGTATCACGATATCTCTTTATAGGATTTCATCGTGATACGGTTCCAGAGAAAGACGATAAATTCTCATATTGAATTATCGCCTAGCCTTATATGCAGAACTATGACAAACATGGTAATTATTGTTATTACAGCTGAACTTGGACCCAATATCTGAAAAAAGGAAGTGAGGATACTGTACGCAACATTAGTGTTTTTACAAGTTCATCATCTTCCTCTATTGGTATTATACTGCCACTTTTTCATTTATGACTTTAGTAAAGTAGAACTTGTTTTTCTGCAAATGTCTGGTTGTCTGCCATTATAACTGTGTATTTGAACAGCTGACAATTTGCTATGAATGTAGAATTAGAGTGTGGGAGATAGAAATGGGCAACAGGATATTCAACTATATGCTAGCAATAAAAATGATGAATTTCCTTCATGGTATGAAGTCTGACTTGTAAGACTGCGATACTCCTCTGGTCTACTGTATATCTTAACATAAGCTCCTAGACGCTGTGAACTGTATGAACTCTATATGAAAAGTGTTGAGGTCTCATCCAAAATTAGTCATCGGCCCGCCATAACCATCTCTACAGAATATGCTCTGTATTTTCACAACCTTGGCTGACCTCAAGGACAATCAATCAAACCAGGAGCTGAGATTGGGGATTGTTTCATGTGGATGGACTCCAGACTGTAGTCTGGCCAAAAAATGTCTGCCTTCCTTTGCTAGTTATCCCAATCTGTCCGTCACTGTTTCTTTGATCTGTTAGGCTGAGTCAGGGCTGGTTTGACTGGATTCTTGGCTACTCAGATGTTTGTGCAGTTCAAAACCCCAGTTTAATAAATACTTTCAGTTTTATGATATGCTGTGCTCGGATTTTACAGCACATGACCACTAATGGTTTTTATGTGGGAAGACGCACCTACACGTTGCTTCCCATTGATTGAAAACATTTGTTCTCACACAGGGGAGTTGTCATGTTCGCACATACTCAGCACAAAGACTTCCCTAAAGGTCTTATGAGAAGTTGTAAAGCTTTAGCGGGGTGAAAATAAATAAATAAAGAAATAAAGAAATAAAAATGTATATTTTTTTCTTTTTCTTGTAAACTTTCTTGTAAAACTCTTAATTTTAATGACACGACCGATTACGTAATCTCTTTTAATACCATAAACACCTTAATTGATTTCATTGAAATGGCAAGTTTGATAATTGGATGATTGAAATAATTCTGTTTTTTAACTCTTCTTAACTCTTTACAACCATCACAGATAAAAAAACACAATTTATTTCCATTATGGCCCCCAATAACATGAAGACAATTTCACTGGAAAGGTCACTCCCCCTTAAGCTCTCATCAGCAGAATTTAACTTGAAAAGATCAGCTCACTTCCCTTCATGTCCCAAGAACAGAATTTCATAACTCTGTCTTTATCAGTTGCTCTTAAACACATGATTTCACCGAAATAGTTCTTCTTATACTCAGAGTTCCACTCCGGGATGACTCAAGGGGTTTCCTGTTGCTAATGGGAAGTGGATGGCGATTGTGTATGCATGCGTGCGTGTGTGCGTGTGTGTGTGGCCACAACAACACACACACGTCACCACCATACTGTCACCAGCCCATCACTGAGGTTACACAAGCTGTCTCCGCTTGGCCTGGTGGAGCCCATGATGTCACTCTCAGTGGAATGAGAAAACACCGATTAAGAAACAAGAAGTGATTGTCGTTTATTGCTGCGTTGAGGAAAAACAGAGGGAGATGGTATTTCATTCACCTTTGTGGGAAAGTAGGGCGTTAGAGGAGAAAGATTTTAGATCAAAGTGTGAATGTTAAGTGCAGTTGCTTTGATGGAGAAAGCTGTGAAAGATTGTAAATTAATCCACAAAAAAAGTTTACAGCCATGCTAGTGCTAGCCACCAGCACAACTTTCATGTCCGTCACATGATGTCATTGGGCCCAAAAATACTTTTTCCCATAGACTTACACTGTGAAAGAGACGTCTGTAACTCAGCGGATATTCTGTTTTGAGGTAATTCAACTTCCCAGTACGAACACTTGAATAGCCATTATTTAAATCATTAGGTCCCAAAGGTTGGAAAATTCACTAATAGCCGAATCCAGAGTTATTTTTGTACTGTTGTTCATGTGAATGAGCCCGAGACTGAGCGGTTGGGAGGCGGAGTTAATGGAAACGCTGGCTATAGCGCGCTGGCTCTATGGCCCCATGGATGCAGAAGATCAGGGTCATTTTATACCAAGGAAATCGAACATTTTTGGCTTCATGCGCCACTTTCTTAGGAATGAATGTGGCCCCGCCCATGCATGTATAATAAGATATAAGATAAGAATATTACAATTTTTATTAAATCAAATTTTAGGAAAACTGTCTTAGTATAAAGAACACACCAGAAATACACCATTTCTAAAATAGACAAAAATAACACATTTATACTGCATGTAAACAACTGCATGGTTTTTGCCCATGCATGTGAGTATCATAAAGTGGGCATGTATGTAAAGGGGGGACTCGTGGGTACACATAGAACCCATTTACATTTACATATCTTGAGGTCGGAGGTCAAGGGACCCCTTTGAAAATGGCCATGCCAGTTTTTTCTCGCCAAAATTTTGTGCAAATTTGGAGCCTTATTTAACCTCCTTCCCGACAAGCTAGTATGACTTGGTTGGTACCAATGGATTCCTTAGGTTTTCTAATTGTATACGATGCCACCATAAAACTGAGCACGCTACAACCTCTGAAATATCGAATAGCAGCCATCAGATTTTTAAGAGGTTAATTAAAAAGTGTCACAACACATAATATTTGCGAAACTCATGTGTATCGATATTTTCTTACCCCCCTGGTGGCCACTCGCCGTATTGCAGCAAAAAGCATCCAGATAGACCACCATTGTAAAAGAGTCTGTAAAACTGTTGACAGGACACCTCGAACTTCAAACATGATCAATTATGACTCTTTCTATTATGATTTTTTGATCCATGGAGGTTTAATATTAGTAAATCTTTCCTTGAGCCAAGAAAAGCGATTTCAAAATAAGTGACGTCATCACAATGCGAAGTCGTGAAGTAAACCCGGAAGCTAGAAAAATGCATAAACCGTTTTTCTTGCTTGTTATTTCAGTTGTCTGTTCTCTTCTTAATGTTTCCTCTCACACAATTTCCCCCGGTTGTCAGTCGCTTTGATTTATTTTACCGGCGCCGTTAAAAATATTCTTTTAACAAAAGCGCCTTAGAGGATGGCACATGAAAGTGTCAACCGACATTAATCTCCTCTGTGCTGTTTGATGAAAGATAAGCTACAGCAGCTGTTCAAAAGGGGCGTCCGTTTTTTTTACATACCTACGCTAAATTATATCCTGAAGTGAGCACATCCTCATTCTCTTCATTTCAATAAGCGAGGATACATCCTCAAGCCCAAACACAAGAGGCTGGACCATCATTAGCGACACCTCTAGTGAGAGACTGAGACAGATCTACAGAGAAAAAAAACTCTTATTTGTTCGCAATCCCCTCTACAAGTCCCTCAACCCCCAACCTCTTTCTGGAGCGAGTCAACCGGTAGTAAATTTATCAAAGTGTGCGAGCACGAGAGGGAGAGAAGAGCTTAGCGTTTGGAAAAAGCAATTAATTGCAGGATAATACCCCATGTAACAGGATTTCAATGACTGTTAGCGCTGCTCCGCTCCAAAAGGAGATTTATTCTCATAATCCCGTGATGAAAGGGATGACCAATTATTTCCCATGCATTGAAACACACTGCCTGAACCAGGGCTAGGCCAGCGGGAGGAAGAGGAAGTGAGGAGCAGGAGGAAAAGAAAGTGTTTGTGTGTACGCATACACACTTACTATTCAGCCAGCAACAACAACCTGTCACTCTCCACAAATTACCTAACGCAGAGCTTTTAATGATATGATTGCACTACAACTCACGGGAGAAAGATGAAAGCCGAGCGTTGCTCCATTAACTGCAGACTCCGTGGCTGCTGAAAATTAGGCCCCGCGTTTCTTGGCGTTTCATCAGTTTTGAAGGATGTGGAAAATGTGGGTTAACATTCATGAAGTTTGTGTTTGAGTTTCAACAGCAGAATGTCATCATAAAGGGGTACACATGATGTTATTGAAACAGGCACTAAGATCTTTCAAAGGAATTCATTCATAGACGTTTGTCCCTGGTGAATCGTGATGGTACAACTTCCTAATTAAGGGGAGATAGTAGAGCAGAATGTGGCAAATTATTTCTCAAAAATGTCTTCAACTGTTGAAAAGCTTGAAACTGTTGATCCAGAACTTGTTTAAATATTTGAAGACTTTTTGCAAGACATGTTTTCCTGTGTTGAACAGTTTCCCCAAAGTGCATCAATCTAAAAAATCTGCAATATTTTTCTGCTTATGCTTAGTATCTAACTATGTACACACTTTTAGTTTAATTTGCAAAGGATTTGAGATCTTTATTGCTGAGACTTCTGTATCAATGGATATAAAAAGACTTGTTTATGGGGGTTACAGCAGTAACACACACCAAGCCGACAGTCGGCCATCGGCCTGTTTTGGGCTGTATGTGAACATCTGTCGGGCTAGTTTCTGTGGTGTGTCCAGCACCGTCGGCTCTAGTCTGCCCGTGTTGGCGTTTTTTTTGGCTGATTCGGCATGTTGAATCGGTGGCGGAGCCCGTCGGTGAATCACTCAGATTGGCTGTTCAGCTCAAGTGAATCAGTGCACGAGAAGGGAAATGGAAAGGAGGAAAGCAAGACGACGAGTAGAGAAACAAAGAAGGCTCTTTGTTTCTCATTTTTCATCTTCATCTCATCTGGTCATTCTAATACAGGGATATTTCCACAAAGACATCATGGCCATCTGGAATGAAGCTAAGTGGTGAGTGAGAGTGGTGTGGAAAAGGTCAGCAAACACTGTTTTGTTTCATCTATATATCATACAATGGCTAATACATCTGCCTTCCTCTGTCTTCCGATTTCCCCTTTTTGAATGACGAATACAAACTACCGGTACCTTCCAGTATGGAGAGTTATTTCATCTCACGCAGGCGCAGGGCGCACGTTGTAGTTGGCCGTTGGCCGTTGGCCGTTGGCCATAGTCTTTGTCTTGTGTGTTTGATTGCAGCTTTTTGGCCAAAACAAAGGCGACGTGAGGTTCTCTGATGTCGGTTTGGTACATCTGGGCCCATATGCTTCCGCGATGACGCTTTGGGTCGGGATGGCGTTATCAGCGGTATCTTCCTCATGAGGGTAGTGCAGAGCGGCAGCGATTAGCTAGCCAGTTGGGCAAACACACAGGGACTTATATGCATTAAAAGGTACAGCTATGTAAATGCTCTTAATTTCAAATTCAGCACCTTTACGCCAGAAGTAACAGATGTGTAGGTCAAAGTGGGGAAAATGGCAACAGTTCCCATCAATGTGTGTATTTCCTATTTTTGCTCAGCAACACTATCAGCCAAGCATCAGATAAGGTGGACAAGGTGCATGAGGATTGCAAATGTTCACAAGCAATTACTGAAGCGTGTCAAACCGTCATCATACACCTCATCGGTATATCGCCCTTTACTGTACTGTATATCTCCAGGTCAGACGTCCCCATTGACCTTATAGTCGTGCACACTTTAGTCGAATGGTGATTCATTGCACCAAACTGTACCCAGTCAGTCAGTCAGACCTGCAGGAAACGGGTTTTGTCTTCAATGCTGCACATTTCAGCGAGCGCTGAGTCAGTATGACAGGATCACTATGGGTGCGTGACAGCCGAGTGAACAGCACGTCCTGCAGTGTGTGTTCAGGCACAGACAACTGTAGTTACTTCAAGTACCCCATCCAGTGTTGTATGGGTGCTGTTGATGTGTTCCCTCCACGGGGAGAAGAGAGTGTGTGTTGATGTGATGGAGCTGGTGCTGACTGAAGGTTGTATGTGTGTTTAGGGTGTGGGCGGAGGTAATTAAGGTGTCAGGAAACATGCATTATTAATTGTAACACGACGTAATAATGGAGAGGCAGCGTGATCTGTCATGCCCGGCCGCTTTAACAGCCCTGGGGTGTGTGTGTGTGTGTCGGTGTGTGTGTTTCTCATATGTTTTTTGTGCAAGTTGGTTCCTCGGACAAAAAGAATCTACAGGAACACAGTATGTGTTGCGGATGTGTTTATTTTTATGCCTTTTGTGTCACTGAGATATGATAAAAGCAAATGCATGTATGACCTATTTCAGCATGAGTGCTTTGAATGGTATGTGTCCCATTTCTGATACTACCTTGTTTTTCTTTCATTTTTGCCATTCAAACCGCGACAATAACACGCTGTAAGGGACACTCAGCGAGTGTAGTCGTGACAGGGCCATCACAATCACACAGACATGGACGGAAATCTTCTATTCGTGGCTCGGTGGGCTGAAGAGGAGCCATGCTTCTTTGTGCTACAGCGTAGAGGCAGGGCTTAGGTGTTAGGCAAGTTACCAGGCTGTGACTCAATGTTTAGTGTTGATTTTCCTTCGGTGTTATGTCATTTTCCCTCAGGGTAAATTCTGAAGGGGTTAGGTTGATCCGGTCCTTTTTAAAACTCCAGGTTGAGCAGTGGTGTAACAAATGGTACAAGAGACTTGTGAAGGCTTAGGGAAAGTTGTTTTCACAGATGATAGACCAAGCCAAAAGTCTTTAAATTAGTTTCAAATAAAAGTGGAACAGGGACAGAGCGCTCTTTGTACTAACAAGTTACTTTATTTACACATGTAAATCTGCCTTTTCTTTGTAGATAATCAAGCCTCTGCTCATTCCTATGAGTCATACGGTATGTTAAATTAATATGTTATTCGCCAACTGTCATATTTTGATAATGAATATACCTAAGGTAGCCATTACCTGCAGCAATCTATAATTTCTCTTGTCACAGCAACTTAACAGACTTGTCTTTCTACTGTTCATTTGTGAGAACAAAAACAGATTCTTTAGAAACTACAAATGCAATTCAGATCTTTTTATGGTCTGAGACAGCAATGAAACCCGTTTTATACAAAATCTTCTAATTAGCAAAGCAATAATTCTGGTAATATAATAAAACTCTTTCTGGTAACACAACTTGCAGCACAGCAAGGTCATTATGAAAGTCATGCCTCAGTGTTTTTTGCTTGTTGTCCCCTGATCCTGAGCAGTAGGCAGGGGGGTTTGGCACCTAATAAATTCAAGAGCACTGCGAGAAATCTCCAAGTGTTTTTCCACCCTCAGGCGTGTTCCATTTTCGGTGGTCTGTGCTGTTGTTGAGCCTCTTTGACATGTTATTATTCTTTACCGCGCCTGGCTGTGCATCTGAGAGAACCGCTAAAACCTGCGTGGAGGCTTGCCTGGAAAAGATGGGCAAAGTATTCACGGTGTGAAGAGGAGGAAGAGGAAGAGGAGGAGGAGGGAGCAGCTCTCTTTAGGGATTTTTGCACCTCACCAGTATAGCTGCTCATGTTCTGAAGACTACCATTCAATCTAACCATTCCTATATGTCAGGAAAGTCCAGTCGACGTTTGAGAGTATGAACAGCTCTATCTCCAAACCAGAAACCAAAGACCTTGATTTCCAGCTGTGAAAGAGGAGACTATGTATTAGTGGCTAATTACAGTTTGCAAGAACCAGAGATAGACTGTAGCAAAATTGATTAAATCTTTAAATTAGCATTATTGAGCTGGATTAAAAAAAATGTGGTGCTTTTAGTTCATGATGCCTCGCTTGCCATCAGCGGTGGTGTCAAGTTCCAGACTGGTGCTACCACAAAAAAATAAAGGAAGAAGGTGAAATTGTTAACTAAAAAATAAATACTGACAAGCTAGAAGGAAACCAACTAAATACATGCTCATATTGTGTTTTGGTAGCTTGTGAATATTTACTTGTATGCTGAGAAATATTTAGTTTCTGAGATGAGAAGATCGATGAGCAGATCGATACTCTCGCGTAGTATTCATGGTGTGTGGAGAAGGAGGGGGGAACAGTTCACAAGGGTACAAAAGCCGATGTGTAAAAATTACAAGTTATTGTTTTGCGGGGAGTTAAAGTAGATGCCATACCATTTCTTGGCCGGGCATAGTGACTTCATAGATTCTTGTTGTTATTGTGAGGTTACCAGGCAACCAGCAATAGGTCAACGTTTTGGAAAATACATTTATTAAGATAAGATAAGATGAGATAAGATATTCCTTTATTAGTCCCGCAGTGGGGGAATTTGCAGTGTACAGCAGCAAAGGGGATAATGCAAAAAACAAGATGCATCAGCTAACACAGTAAAAAAAAGAGCTAACAAAGTGTAACAAAATATGAACCATTTAAATAGAAGGAAGTATAAAAATAGGAGCAGTATATACAGTATTGATAATAAACAGACTATTAACAAATTTTAATAAATTTGACTAAAACATTTTTTTTATTCACTTTCTTGCCGAGAGTTAGACGAAAAGATCAATACCACTCTCATGTATGTGAGGTAAATATGAAACTACTGCCAGCAGCCGGTCAGCTTAGCTTAAGACTGGAAACAGATGGAAATCAATCAATCCAGCCAGGCTGTTCTCATACACCTTTCATAGCTACACCTAATGCACTGTAATACATATATATCCCACAAAATCAATTTGTATGTAATCCACATAATTGTGAACCAGGAAGTATAAAGAGCGACAAACGCTGTGTTGGGAGGAGGTTGCGGTGGATGAAGGGGCCAAAAAACACCGGACTTTGGCCCAGGAGACCGGTGTCCGTACCCCGTGTGAAACCAGAAGTCAACGTTGATTTATTTGTCACGTAACTTCAGTACTAAAGTTATGCCACTTCCAGAGTTATCTGAACCCAAATCACGATCTTTTCCTAAACCTAAGTAGTTTTGTTGCCTAAACCTAACCAAGTTGTTTCTTGTGAAGATTGAAATTTATTTTGAAAAGACTGTATGCATGTTACGAGCAGAAATTGCGACATGTTGCTGGACATTTGTAGGAAAACGCACAAACAATTTTGTAAGATATCTGTTGTATGAGGATACGTTGATCCGGCACATGACTGGAAAATTCCAGGCCAGGACCAGTAAGTTCCTGGAGCCTCAGGTGGCAGCTATCAAATTCTTGTTTTTACAGTTCAATTTCTGTATGGATTAAACAGATGAGAAATATCCTGTTAATCAGTGAGCTTTAGAAATGCAACTAGGCAGATTGTATTGCATTTGGACAGAGCCAGGCTTGCTGTTTCCCTGTATTTCCCATCTTTATGCTGTGGTATCAAACCTCTCATCTAACTCTCAGCAAGAAAACAAATAAGCGTATTCCCCTAAAATGCTGAACTATTCCTTTAAGTGTAATCTTAAGGATTTATGGGGCTGTGAAGTTAGTGAAACATGCCAACAAATTCATTTGATCACTTCACAGAAACTAAATATTTTCTTGACTGTGATATATGTACAGATTGTGCCAAACTGGCAGCCCTGCGACCTGCTCAGGACTCTACTGTTGGCAGGTGGCTGCGAGGCATCATGGTCTATGTATAACCTTTAAATAGCGTCATAAAGCCCTGGCGGACTCTTGATATTCATCATATTTCGCAACAAAGTCTCTATGGAGCAATACCTAAACCCGAGTCCGAGTTTGGACAGAGAAATGTGCTGTTTACAATCACAACTATGAAAAGTTTATTATCTTTATAATTAGACAGCAATGAATGGATCACATCTGTGTCACAAAAGACAATTATAAACACATGATGTGAATCCTTGGAGAGGACGATCAGATCATTAACAGTACTGGACTCTCTGTTTATTTGAAAGCTGTCAACACTGAGACTTACTCAACCATGTGGTTTATACTGTGAGCTGGTTCATGGTCCGAAGGTTGGGTTTAGTATGCGAGAGGCTCGCTGAGGAGACGAGGGAAGGATCAGAGCCAATATTCCCCCGAGCAAGTAGGAGGAAGACTGTATATACACAGCGTGTTTGACCTCGGAGGTTAGTGGTATATGTATGAATGGGATGCTTTCCACCGGTGGATCCTCCCTGCGTGTCAGAGTGTATACGTGCATTCATAAGAGAGGAGGAAGTATAACAAGAACTTTCTCCTACACGTACAATACACACACACACACACAATGGGGAGGTCCATTGTGAGTGTGTGTTTCTCTGCTCTTTGTCGGGATGCTTTGTGGCTTGTGTGCGTGTGCGATTCACCGCAGCTGACTTCCCCTGTGGGAGAGCACAGACAGTGAAACAATACACTTCTCTTATGATTATCATTCTCCATACACACACACACACACACACACACACACACACACACACACACTGAAGCTCCTCTAACACAAGCCAGATGTCTCCTGGAACAGTGTCGGAGATGGAAAGTTATCCTCTTCATTTTCAGGAGTAAATATTTTTCACCGGTTGAAAGGTAACTGGAAACAGCCGGATTGCGGAGCAGGAGAGGAACGCAGATGGAGAAAAAGATATTCTCCTGGTGATTTTCAGGTGCCGAAGTTCATAAGAATACAAGTGAATAAATGCAACACTTTCTCAACCACGCTCACGATAAAAGCATGATAGTAAAAAACGAGACCACCGTGATCGCTCGTCTTACCTCCGCAGGCTTCGCTCATGTTAACACGCCCCTTCTTTTCACAAGTTTTACAAGCATTTTGACACGTCCAGTCCTGTGCCAGTCGACTCAACCTCAAACCGAATTTGATATGAATCCCTCCAACAACATTATGGTTGCTAGCATTTAATGCACACAGTGAATAGTTTTCACGTTCCAACAAAGGACTACAGTACTGTATGGGAGGTTTTAAAGGATGACTCCAGATTACTCCAATTTGTGTATCATTTTCATTTCATATCTTTTTGGTTATGATAACATTTGCATTCACCAAAGTAAGTGCTGAGATCACTAAATTGACATCCAATAGGGCAAAACGAGTGGTCAAGGTAATCTGGAAAAACAACCTGTCTGATAAGGTTGTCAACACTTTACATTAGATTATCTAAACCACTTTATTTGGAAGTAAAACTGAAAGTGAGCTCCCCATGAAAACCATGACGACCTATATACTGAGTTATTGATTAGGTCTAATAGACGTTAATGGAAGCTGGTTGCTGTGGCAGCTAGACTGACTCTTTCAAACTTTTCTGTTTGACCTGTGTGGATGTTGACCGGGGACGAATGGGCCTCCAGGTGTTTCTTCACAAAAATGGTATCAACAGGCAGCGTGGAGGAGACAAGGAATCAGCCTGCAAGCTAAGCTTAGTTTTTCTAATCCAGAGACTTTTGAAATACAATGAATTAAAAAAAAAAAAAGTTCAGGTGGATGATATGTCTGTCATGTGGAAGATTAACAATCCTTTGATTTAGATATAGTGGGGAATGTTTTTGTGCAGATGTAGATGAGTAAAAAAGGTAAAACCGCTCAGTCAGACTGAGTTAAAGGTAGGGTTGGTAGTATTCTTCAAAAATTTTTTTTTTGTTATATTCATTGAAATTTCCATTACATGCCGACAGCAATCTAAAAAATCAAATGCACTGACAAAAAAAAAAAGAAAACAATCTGGTATCTGTGGCTGTCGCAGGACTGTAATAAACCCGTCCAATCATTTCATTTGCACCAAATGTCTGCCTACGTGCGCTCTGTCCGTGCACTCATTGCACGTCACCGAAGTCTTCCACAAGCTGTTAGATTGACAACTGTGAGTACTAACAATAGCCATGTTATTAATGTTATTAACATGACATGATTACCTTTGTAATGATAATTTTTGGGGCGTGGCTTTGGAGGGAGGCCTTAAAGGACGGACTGTCTTTGTTGCTGACTTGACGAACCTCTCGCTAGATTTAGGGACTTTTGGAGCTGCTCGCTACTTTCATTGGAAAAGAGTTGGCAACACCGGGCTGGGTTTTTTTGGTTGGATCATTTTTAAAATCTTGCGTACTTTTGCTGGCTTTTTTGCATTACTGACCCCGCCTTTAATGTTCAGAGCTGGTTTAGTTGTGTATCATATTTGGAAGCTTTATGAGCAATGCTGATCATAAAATATCAGACTCTGTATAACATGATGATGATTTCCAGAGGTTTGCAGCTGTCAGTTTGTCATAATTCAGTTTGATACTTTTGTTTGTTTGTCACTGTGCAGTTCTGACTTTGGAGGAAAAATGCAGCTTTTAACTTTATTCTCTAATAAGTCTGAGTCATTGTATGATGACTGTTCATATCTTTTGCCTGGTCAGACTTCTTTTTAGGGAAGTTACTACTTTCTCAGATCTCAGCAATTAATGTTATGACTACAATGGTATTATTATTAATGATAGGAAGGGTGTCCAAAATGTAATATATGCACACATATAAATAGCTGGTATTGATAAACACATGTGGGGAAGTTCTAGTTGTACAGAGAGACGATCGTCTCTGGAGAAAAGGAGCTGTCATACACAGCACAGGAAGACAGATATTGTATATTGTATTTGGGTATTAATCTGTCCAGATGTACCCCCCTGTATCCTGTCCAGCCCAAACAAATTCTCTCCCGCTGGGAGAACAGGATACTCGCCGCAACTCCATCTACCTCTCGGTCAGGATATCTCCCTCTGACTCAGTGTCTCGCTCTTCCGCGCTCCATCTGTCTCTCTCTCTGGTTATCATCTGTCTTCTCCCTTCCTCGTTGCATTCATTCTCTCTTTCCTCCCGTCTCCCTTCCTTCCGCTAGCTCGCCTTGTAAAGGGCATTTGGCAAAACGTTATGCTCAGGGGATGTTTACATCACTGAATGATGGATGGCGTGTAATGAAACAATCTAACCTTGAGTAGATGGAACATGTTCCAAGCAGCCATAGATCAGACGCACGCATCTCCCTTCAGAGTCGGGGGCATAGTACTATAGTGTTACATTATTGAGGAGACAATACAGGCAAGAATGAAGTAATCGCTGAACTCATCCAAAGTAAAGTGCTGTGCTAAGTCACCTGCATGATATCCAGAGATCTTTAACCTAAATGGTTTAACTGGCTGTAGAGTGGAGGCTGAGCTGGAGGGCTGAACGCTTTACAAGATCCACAGCTCCAGAAAAACTGAAGATGAATCTGGCTGCCACAAAAATGTAACCTCCAACAATAATGACTTTGATCCCGTCTTTGCAGTGTCTGTACTTATAATATGTCTTGGGAAATATTATATTGGTAAAAGTAAATGTTTTTATGGTTTCATTTGGAGATTCTGGTGATTTTTTTCCCCCCATCCAGTTCCTTTGAATAGATAATGACTCAGTATTTGACGTATTAACCTCCTAATACGTGCATGTGGAAGTAGAGCAGACACCTGCACTGGACGGATTTATCAGTATGTGTTTTTAGAAGTGGAAATGTCAGGCCATGGAAATAGAGAAGCAGATAACTGACATAGATCACTTGCATCTCTTTTAAACCAGAAACCTTTCGTTTCATTGGTCATTGGTGAGTGGAAAATGTTCACACATCTTAAAGCAACAATATAGACCAGTGGTTCCCAACCATTTTCCTTAAGGGACCCCTTTTCTATCATTGAGTAAACTGACGAACCCTGACTAAGACATATTTTATGGATATTTCATATTTTATTCAATGCATAACAATAACAGTACAGAACAAGTGACAAACGGTACAATTAACCCAAATTATGAACGCAATAACTGCAGGAAGTTTGTGTAAAATGAGCCATTTGGATGAAATCTTTGCAGATTATTTCCTGTAAATAGTAAGTAATTAGTTTTCCTGTTATTTTTAGGAACATTTAATACAATTCCCCGTCTGTATTATGTAATTTTTAAAATTTTTAACAATCATTCATACTAGGGAGGCTTCTTTTTGACAAATTCAGTGTTTTCTTCTCCCTGACTCTTGGCCATTTTTCTATTAGCTCTGGTTATTTTAACTGCGTACTTTTCTAATGCAGGATGAGGCTGTTTGGCAGAGAGAGAGAAGGATGTGTGGATAAGATTTTATCTTAAATAATAATCCAAACTTTAAAAATAACAACCCCTAATGGGGTCAGGTCCCCCAGGTTGGGAACCAGCGATATAGACGTTCAAACTACAGCAAAGATGATGGAACATCTAGTGTTGCAT
Organism: Sebastiscus tertius; assembly: GCA_916701665.1. Lineage (NCBI taxonomy): Eukaryota > Metazoa > Chordata > Actinopteri > Perciformes > Sebastidae > Sebastiscus > Sebastiscus tertius. The sequence goes on along the minus strand of CAKAOH010001000.1, from coordinate 22,523 downwards.
TTGTGAAATTATTTCATGTCATTATTTTTGGTGTGCAATGAAAATATTGACTGAATCAACACAAGCGAAAGAGCTGAATAGACTCTATATTTAGCACTAGGTGTCCTTCTCCAGTCTACTACAAATATTACAGAGGGAAAGATCTAAACAAGAGCAAACTGTTATTAACATAGTGACAAATGCAGTGTATACAAATACGGCAGGAATGCCGGTAAGGAAGAGGCAGACAAGTATAACCGTAAGGGAAACCTTTGCCAGTGTTGACCTTGTAGGAGTCTCCAGGCTGCTGCTGCTGGTGAGCTGAAACAATCTATTGTTTAATGTGGCTCCCTCAGCTCTTAAAGATCCTCCGTCCATCTCCTCTGTTGTATACAGGACAGCATTCCACGCCTAATATAGGCCCGAGTTGTCAGAAATATGCCTGTAATGACACATTTGTCAAGATAAGTTATCTGAAAGTGAAGGTGGAATGTGTGATTCAAGGGATGAGCATACTTTCCAGTGTCAATATTTCCTTTCACAGACCGTCCATTTATTGTCCAAGAGTCGTGTTTGTGTTTGAGCTGTGACAAGAAAAGTAAAATAGTCTGTCTGCTGCATAGCCGATGCTTTTATTGTTGAAATGGGTGTATTTATGACTTGTTTTATTCATGGGAAAGTGCTCATTTAGCTATGTGGAAAATGATGTGACTTGTTTTTTTCTTCTTCAAAAAAGAAAAGTTTTGAGCCACAGATTTGTGTGAACTGTAACAAAAAGCCAAATGAATGATTTCACACGGCAGCGTAATGAAGCCTCGGAAAACCCAAAATGCTCCTTACAGCCAGATAATGAATATAATTTTCTGTGATTTTGATGTTGGGAAGTAAATGACGTTCACTTTGAAGTAACCATCCACACACTGTCGCCTTGTGATGTGCTATGATGATTCAGACATGCCTGTTTTCACAGACACTGCAACATGAATATGGATGAAAGGAAAACAGCCTGTTTCGACCTGAAAACATGCTTATTAAGGAGAAAAAATTCCACTCTTCCCCCCACACAGTGTGTGGTCCGGGGCATTAATCAAACAAAAAGAGAGAACATTTTTACATTTCAAATTTGCTGCATGTCAAAAGCTCCTCTGTCTGTGGGTTATGCCTTGCATAGGGCTGGCAGACAAAGGATTGCACAGGGCGAGATGACTCAAGTGACAAACGGGTGGTTAGGAATTTGCTCAGCTCGGAAACCCATCATTACTGGAAATATGAGAGTATCGCAGCTATGCTACAGCCAATTAAAACGTGACCTTAGGTTTCGGTGTTGGAACGGGTTACGTATGAGACGCATTTTACATCATATGTTGAATAATTGAAACTGTGGTGACCCTGATGAGCTACTTGCAAACAATTAGCATACCAAAAGGGAGTTTATGAAAGTTAAGCAAAGGGTAAACAATAATGAACACACACATTTATTTACTGTATATGCAATCATCCAAAACCACCCACCTCTTCATTGCAATGTTAAGCAACACAGGATTGAAATTAGTTTCTCTTTGCACACTACTTCAAATGACTTAAAGGGCCAGTGATGCCTGGAATTCATTCCTCAGTTTACAAGTATTGCAACAGTGTAGATAAAAGACATAAACCAGCAGAAAGTTGTGTTTTCCCTCATAACAAACATTAGGTTTTATGTCGTGCAAAACAGGAAGAACAAACAGCGACGCTGGTGCCAAAGCCAGATTCTATAATTACGTTGCAAAACCACCGTCGCTCATTCTCTCTCGAAGGCATCCTCATTCGTCGCCACAGCACGGTAATTATGTGACGATTAGACGACTTTCCAACAGCATTAGACTGGGCAGAGGAGAACCACTGAACAGATGACCGACTTACATCCTGATTATAGGAGGAGCAGACATCCGTATGTCACCGCATGGGGAAGTGCACTGACTAACAGGCTGACATATGTGTGCTTAGTGACTGTAAGCAATCTCGGTACCAGGCGCTGGCTGGTGTTTGTGTGGTCAGTAAACACAGGATTCCCATTGGCAGAGGTAACAACAGTTGCGGTGGCCCAGGGGGGGGGGAAATGTCACAGTCTTGACACAGACCTGAAGTCAGCTTGACCTTGCTAAGTTTCCACAACAAGGAGTGGGAATTGAAACAGTCATCTGAAATCAGAATCTGGTTGGTGTTCCCCAAACACTCCCACACGTACACCACCTGCCGTTGGCCTTCTGGTGAAATCCCTCTGGCTGCTGCCCTGTCAGTAAACACACATTTACCAGGAAAGCTGAGCGGATATTACCTCTTCATGAGTGCACACAAACACACATAAATACACACGCGCTTGTGTATAGTTCATTGTTGACTTCTGTGCTGACAGGGTTACCTTGTTACCGAAACATCTGTTTCACCATCCTTCATATTTGTCTTTCGACACAGGCGTTCCGCTTTCCTGTTTGCTGTGGTTGAGTCAGGTTTTACTGCAGGTAAAAACCAACTCACTGATATATAATATGCGGGTTTATTACTTTTTAATTTTTAAATGTTTTTTTGTACATGTAGTCCCTTCCTGTTTCTGAGCGATAAGCGAAATAGAACAGGTATTAGGCTATTTAGGAGTTTTCTTGTTCTAGTTTAGTTAAGCATTTTATTTTGGTAATTTTTTATATTATTTTGTACGCAGTGTGAATTTTTTTGTGTCGGATGTCACTTTGTTCCATAGTTTATATTTTTACCTCTGAGACGTGTGAGCAGACTAAAGCTGGAGGCTTTCACCTGGCAACCAGTGGCTTTCCAGAGGTTATGGTTATGCAGGAATGCAAGCAGACTTACAGGCTCTTACAAGTTGAGCCAACACCTATTTAGCAGGCATCTGTACAAACCAGATGACCTTTTCAAATATCACAAGAGCCAGCGGTAGCCTGTCATTTTAGGCTATGATTAAAACACCATTAAACAGGATTCATATCCATGCCCCAGTGCGTTTCAGCGAGGTGTTTTTGAAAGGACTGCCACGGCTGTTTTTGACCTTTATCAATGTGTTGCTCAACATCAAATGTAACCGAAAATTGTGCAAGCCCTGCAGATTAAACGCGAGTGACATTGGTGGAAAACAGAAAGGAAAAAAACATGCGAAAAACCTTCGCTAAAGCACAACCCCCCTTTCCTCTTTCTTAGAATGTTGCTATTTGCTTTAGGCAAATGGACTGCAGTTGCACAACTGTGTGCAGCCACCAGCGCTTCAAAACTTCACACACACACACACACACACACAAACTGCAGTAAACACAGTCTGGAAAAGCTAGCCGAGGCTATTTGCTGCATTACAGGATTGTTTTTCCATTCAGTTCAATTTAACAGACCCTCGAATTAGAAACACCTTGTTTCACTGCAGCGAGCCGTCTCACACACCTCCCATGCTTTTATTGAACTATAACACAGGGAGACCTTCGTTTCATAAGAAGCCCCGGTTTACTGACCCCCAAAGCTTGTGAAAATGCATTATGGCGTAAGACGTGTTATGTATCTTAACTTTGTTTGCGTCTTACATAACAGGAATCTCCTCTGACCGATAAGCTCTTGTTATTCGTCCTGAAAATGTGGTCCAGATTAGCTGCCTTGGGTGGACCTCCTCATATCCAGTAGCTTAATGATGGGTGGTCCTCTGTTCCATATTTAATGCCCAGCCTTCAGATTCGTAGTGCTGATCTAAGTTGTTGCTTCAGGGGATACACTCCTCCTCCTGATCCACCAAGGATTACTAAGAAAGAAATTAAAAAAAAAGTGAAGTTGCTCTCACAGCGGCTCTGGGAAAGTCCAGGCTCCAGTCACGGGGCCTACTATGTCTACGTAGTCTGAATTCCATATAATGGTTTGAATCATGGTTATGATATAAATAGCTGTCGGGTTATTGCACCATTTTACAAGCAGGTTCAAAGAACAAGCCCAAAAACAGCAGAAATCAATTTCACTGGAAATCCCTTGCAGACAATTCTCAGATTAAGCTCATAGTACTGTCTTTGTGTTCAGAGAAACGGTTGTCACACATTCACTTGTATCTGATAAATAAAATGAACACCACACTCCCCAACATTGTGTAATCTTGGCTCCTAATTTCAACAACAAAAACATAAATCGTTGGAAAATACTATCTGTATTTCTTTCAAAAATAAAATAGAAAGTTGCCCTATCTGTGTCTCTCTAGAGTTTACATGCTAACCCTCATATCCATCCCTCCACCCTTCGCGCACAGCCCTGTCCTTGGCCAGAGCAGGCAGTTTCCCACCCCAGGGCTTGGCCATATGTGAGTGTTGGCTCGGTCCCTCATGTGAAGGTCAGCCCTGACGGGACATGTGAAGCCCCAGATTGTCACCCCTGGGGTTGTGAAGCAGGGCTAATTGACTTTAAAGCAGGCTGCATGACACGCATCAGGACACAGTGACAGGACTACTGAGGGACAAAGGACACGTTTACAGAGGGATGTGGTCACCTAGTAGGACTTCCTCAGTATGAAACCGCATATAAAGTGACTGGATTTCAGAGGAATTAGAGTCATGATAACATGCTGTGACTGCAAGAAGATAAAAATATGATGGTTAATACCAAGGAATTCCTCTCGTCATGGAAACAATAGTTCCAACTTTTTTTGAGAAATATGCTTGTTTGCTTTATTCTACAAGCTACGTAAGTCTGTTTCTCTTTTATATTGTGAAAGACTCAGGCCAATGTCTCTCTCTCTCGGGTCGAAAATCAAGCTGTTCCACTTAAGGCCCCGACACACCAAGCCGTCGGTCGGTCGTCGGTGAACGTCTGTCGGTCTAGTTTTTGTGTTGTGTCCCGCACTGTCGGCTCTAGTCTGCCCATAACAGAGGCTGTTTGTCCGATTCAGCATGTTGAATTGGAGCTCATCGGTGAGAGAAATCCCTCTGATTGGCTGTTCAGCTTTAACGAATCAGAGCACGAGAAGAGAAACGGAAGTGAGGAAAGCAAGGCGCAACGAGTCGAGAGGGCGCTAACAGGAGGCTCTTCTCATTTTTCATCTTCATCTCATCTGATCATTCCAATACACGGAATGAATCTGGAATGAAGCTTAGTGGTGAGCGAGAGTGGTGTGAAAACTGTCGGCAAACGCCGCTTTGTTTCATACGTACGTATCATAACAACGGCTTGTATAACCGTCGTCCTCGGTCTTCCGGTTTCCCTTTTCGAATGACGAATACAGACTACCGCCGCCTGCTGGTGTGGGGAGTTATTTCATCTCACGCAGGCGCAGAATATACATGCTAACCGGCCGTAAACTGTCGTCTTTGAGGTGTGTTCAAATGCAACTTCTCAGCCAAGACAAAGGCGACGTAACAGTCGCCGTTCATCGCCGCTAGTCCTTTGATGTTGGGTTGGTGTGTCTGGGTCTTGAATGCTCCCCCTAGAGGCCTGGAGAACTTCTGTTGTGTTGACTGCTGTATTTTTCTGTTGCATATGTTTCGGAGTTTGTGTGTTTTTGATTTCTGTATTTGCAGTGTGTTTGCTTTTAATGTATTTATTTCGACTTTCTGCAGCACCTTTCCGTTGTTGTATTGGTTTTGGATTTTCTTATGTGTTAATGAATTGGCTTCGTTTCTGAAGCTGCAGCATGTTTCTCCTAATGGAAATATTTTGGACCGTTGTAGCATATTGGCCTTTGTTGGCCACCGTAGTTTCCCTCTGCTTCAAGTATTTATGCTAAGTTAAGCTAATCGACCGCTGGCTGTAGCTTCATATTTAGCGCACAAATATGAGTGGTATTGTTCTCCTCATCGAACTCTCATCAGGAGAGCAAAGAAACATAGTTCCCGCAAAATTTGTATTGTTTTAAGATTTATTCATTTGGGTTTTATGCATAGGGAACGTTTGTTTAAAGATAGTAAAGTAACAGCAGGTCAACAAACAAAAACAGTTCTTCATAAAGCATTTTATTTTTGCTAAATATAACACTTGATTTCGCTTCACAAGTTTGGTTTGTAACCCCGCTACACACACACACACACACACACACACACACACACACACACACAAACACACTGGGTAATCAGTTAACACTTATCAGTTCTCTTGAGCTCACAGAATCAAAACCCATGTCAAACAGTAAACCTCGGCTTTGTTAAATCCTCTAATGAACCTTAGTGCCCTTCCTTCCCTCCACTTCCTGTGCTCCTTTCTTCCCCGTTAGGCCATGTAAGGACAAATCATTGTGGGGAGGTGACTGCATAAACGGTGGTTTACGTGGTGTTTGATTAGACGTCCAGTCAGGGCTGCCCGCTGATGGAGACGAGCCAGGGAGAAGCATTGTGCAATCAATGGGCTCGGTTAATTACAACAGATCAAACAGTAGCTCCATGGCAACCTCTGCCACATTTTCCAAAACAAAGGCCTGCGAGGCATTCAGCGTGCGCGGCGGCTGTGACATGGCGTTACGCATGGCTGACACAGGGACGATTAGCAGCGGCCCAGTGTTTATTTCTAGGGATGGGTGCACAGAGGTTGCGTTCTGTCATTTTTAGAGTAGTTGTCAGCACACAGACAATGCTATATAGCCTACCATTAATGAAACATGTCATAATTAACAGTAACCAGATCACTGTACTGAACAGAGAGGCCTACAGTATAGTATATACCATTGTTTAAGCTACACTAGTTGCAAAATATCTCCACATCTATTTGATAGATTCCTACTGTATGAAATTTTGTACAGATATTCTTGGTCCCAAGATGTTGAATCTGAATGACTTTGGAGGTCCCCTGACCTTCCCTCTAGCGCCACCGTGAGGGTAACATTTGTGGTTTAAGTGTCTCAACAGCTATTGGATGGATTGTCGTAACATTTGGTTCAGATATTCCTGTTCCCCTAAGAATTATTAAACAATTTGACCAAATACCTTCAAATTGAATGTTATTCCCATCAGCCTCAGCATCAGCTGGACTTTTTGTTTAGGTCTAATTAGCAAATATTAGCATGCTAACATGCTAAACTATAAATGGTGACCATGGTAAACATTATACCTGCTGAACATCAGCATGTTAGCATTGTCAATCTGAGCATGTTGACATTAGCAGTTAGCCTCGAAGCACCGCTGTGCCTAAACACAGCCCCACAGACCTGCTAGCAGGACTGTCGGCTCTGAAGGCCTTTGCACTCCAAGTCCGTATTTTTTGTCTGAAATTATCTCACGTTTAAATATAAATACCACCTCTTGTTGCGTCAAAGTTTTCAGAACAAGCTCGATTTTCAGCATTTTTCTGCTTCCGTCAAAATCCCAAAGAGGGTTGTTTGACCACTCAGAGCCACCGTCCGTGCAAACGTCATCATCCAAAATGGCATCTGATAAACCGATTCCCTTCGTCACACAGCACAAAGAATTTTATGATAAAGAAATAAATCGAGATGTCACGATCCCAGAAATGTAGTAGTCGATACCAATACCAGTGAATTTCCACAACTCTCGATACCCAATTCGATACCACAGTAAAAAATCAACAACAACAACAACAATAAATCCCATGTAATTCAACACGCACTCTTTTATTAAGAACGTTTGAACATTACAAAAAACAGAGACATGTAGCCTTTAAGTAATAAATAAAAAGAATTGACCCATTTCATTAATTTTGGCGTATCAGCGGCATGTTATCAATCGATAGTCAGATGACGGATGCTACATACTGACCGTGAATGCATCTGGTCGGTCAGCTCAGAGTAGCAGTTGTCACACACGGGACGAGAGAGTTGACGGACGGAAAAATGGCAGATGATTTGTTGTCGAACTGAAAAAGCAAACGCACCTATTTGGCAATATTTCACGTTTAATCCCAATGCTATCAGGCAACTATAACTTTAATGAGGTCATTTTTTTTTATTTTTATCACCGTCACATCCCTACCAACAAACATTACAGGCATCGTACGGTACCTTCAGTAGTGTAGAAAAAGTCACGTTTTTAGAATTTGGGCATCGACTTGGTACCAAAGTATCGGTTCTCGTGACATCCCTAGAAATAAAAGAATATAGAGATGCTGAATTTAAAGGTAGATTGTGGCAGGTGATTGCAGAACAGCTTGGAATCTGGGATAGTCTCAAAACAAAGGATGTAGGAAAGATTAGACGGTAGTGATGATGCTCTAGGCAGCGAATCGATAGCTTCTAGGTAATGTCATTCGCCCCGTTTGGGACTAACGCTATCCATTGCACCCACGTTATTAATTCAGTTTGGTCGTCTATTGTGAATTTCCGCAATGAAGACAATAATAAACGCATTAGATTTAGTGTGCAAGGTTTCTGTTTAGTCTTGTTCTACCAGTGGTTCAAATATCCTTTTATGCACAGTCTGAGCTCTGTAAAATAATCCAAACATCTCATAAGACAATAATAGAAACTGTAAAACCAAAAAAAAAGCACATTGTGGTTTCTTGTATGAATAATGATTTTAAATCTCTAAATCAAAGCACTAATATTTAGCGTTGTTTATATTGATAGTTGAACACAGAAGAGTTTGTGTACTTTCTAATGATGTATACACACTCCAAATGGTTTAGCTTGGCTACACAACTGCTGGTGCACTGGCTTTTCAAAAAACAAAAACGTTTCGAAACACACTTACAAAGTGATTCATCTCAAACTTCTACTTTCACTATAGAGTGAAGGACCCACTCATGTGTTCTCTGAGAGAGTCGTGACTGAGACGAACGCCCGTGCTGTCCGTCTATCAGCTGGCAGCCGGCACCGTCAACAGGCCACCAGCGACGGGGGTCTGTCTGTTTCAGACACCAGATCTGTTCTAGTAAACTCACTGAAGTTGGCTCTCACATCCAAACTACGAGCCAATCCCGAGAACAAATGTTCAGAGCAAATAAAACTCTGAGATTCATATCCTCATAACTCCATCTCTCTGCATTGCTTTCTCTCTCTGACCCCTCTGCGCCCTTGTTTATTTATTCCTCCGTCTCATTCTGTTTTCTCAGCCCGTCTCCCCCCTTCTTCCTGCCTCTACCCGCTCTCGTCTCAAATTAGTGTCAAATTCCCCAGTGTGCTTGTTATGTTTGTTTCTAATGCAGTACCTACCAAACTACAAGTGTCCTATTCTTGGATGCCTTATATCGATTCTCATTCATGTGCAAGAGGGCAGCTCTCGGACAGTAAAGTAGCTCCATCTGTGTGTGTGTGTGTGTGTGTGTGTGTGTGTGTGTGTGTGTGTGTGTGTGTCAGGACAGGTCAGTCATGAGAGCGGAGGGCCTGCATTCCTCTGTGCAGTACTAAATCCTCATGGGATAGACCTCATTAGTGGACTAGCTGTTCCCAGGCTGTCTTACAGCCACTGCTGCAGTGTGTGTGTGTGTGTGTGTGTGTGTGTGTGTGAGAAAGAAGGTGGAAGCATTTGTTTGTGCGTTCACACATTGTTTGCGTGGCTGTTTGTGTAAAATCTCTGTGTCTTCCTCTCTTGCTTCTCATTTTGTAATACTCCTATGATATCCTGTGTTGGTGTGCGTAGTATAGAAATGACAGGTTACGCTGCTGTATCAGGCTTCCTGCCTGTGTTTTGACATGTTGTGTGATACTCAGTAAGAGAGCGTGGGGAGTTCAAGAAAGCGGATGCGATGTTCTCAAGGGGACCAGCTCGTCCAATGGGCTCTTCACAACCTTGGAGAAATCGTAAATACACTCACACACACACTGTCCCCTCGTTTCTCCATGCTGTCATGTACTAAAGTGTCCCTGAGAGACACTTAACACATCACTCAGTGACTCCGTGCTTCCAGACATAGCTCTGACCCCCCGCGGTTGACCCGAGCTGAGCCTGACAGCTTCTCATGTCACATTCTGTCTTTGGTTTCACTTTATTTTTCAGCCCTGAGGAGAGCGAGAGGACACGAGGGGGGGAGTTAGTTGCGTCGTTCAAGGGAAACACTGTGTTCAGATTTTTCAGAATGTGGAAGGAGAGAGAGCTGTCTTTGTTGTGCAAGAGGGCGGACAGATCCACATGACCTGCACATTCAGCCACTTTCACACTTCCTTGTGAATTAGGACTTACCTGAGACACGAGGACTGTAGCAGCCTCTGCCTTCTGCTCGTAGAGAAACGAAAGACAAATACTTGTATCATAATATTTGCCTATGAGAATGAGGCTACCTACTGTATGTTTTAAATTTGAATAATACATGTATCCCGTCGTTCTACTGTATTCATTGCATTTCTTCCTTGTGTCAGTCCCGGCTCTACCGAAGACCAACAAAGAAGAGTCACCATGTGTTCGGCCTGTCTGTTTGTCTTTCTGCTTCACATCTTCTGCCTCTGAGTCACATGAGGATCCATTACTGAGCGGGCAACAAGCACCAGGCGGCTGCAGTCTATAACTACTTTAAATAAATGCACATTTTGAGACGAATGCAAAGGGACAGAGCGGGTGGAAAAACAGAGCTGGAGTGACTCTTCTCAGCAATACCGAATAGCAATAACAGAGTAAATCCTAATAATCTTTGTCCAGCAGTAAAATAGCTCACATAACATTTGAGTCAATTAATCTGTGGCCAAGGTTCAGATATTGTTTATAGAGTTAAAGTTCATAAAACATAGTTTGATATTGTAATGGACTGTGGCAGAGATACAGTACTGCTGATAGGAGTGTAGTAATATACTAGGAAGTGGTTGATCAACTGTAAAAACATTCACCTGGCAGCAACCTGGCACGCACACACACACACACACAGGCTCGCAATGACCACAACTGATACCAGGCCGCTGGCTGATGAGAGGCACGGGACAGATAAAAAGGCGAACACACACACACACACACACACATGCACACACAGCGCTACACGCCAAGGCTGAGGCGACAGTGAGCTCCTGAGCCAAGGCCTCCCTCGCTGATCACAACACCGTTCTGTCTGATAAGCATCTTGTGCAATACACCGATGCAAGCGTGCGCGCTCTCTCTCTCTCTCTCTCTCTCTCTCTCCTTCCCATTCCTTTGAAAGCGGATGATTTCGACATCATTAACAACAGCCACAGGGCGGGATAGATTGGCAGGCAAAGTATGAGGCCAAAGCTGGATATCAGGTCCAACGCGTAACACACACACACACAAAAGCATACATGAAATACACTTCGAGAGACTCTCAGACACACTGTATCATATAATCACACTGTAAGGCTGGATAAATAACCCTTTTTACCTGCATGTCTGGCTTTTTCCAGCTCGTTTATATTAGTGAAGGATATATGACTTGATATATCAGTCTGTAGAGAACACACACCCACACACGTACACATTTCACTTCCCTCTTATTCTTTGCAAACAGTGATTTACGCGGGGAGCAGGGATATCCAAGTGACGCCACTATCAGGCATCGGAAAGTAAATAAGAAGTCACTTTCTGCTTTATCATCATCAGATGATATACTGTCTCTTGCAGAGCACATCAATGTTGACACAGATTTATAATACTGTACGCTCGTTGGAAGCACAGGCGTCCCTTGATTTACGTCTGTACCTGCGATCCTGGAATGCGGGACGGATACTGTACAATAACTGTTATGACTTACTGCCCCTGACGACAGGTACACTGCCTTTCATGTTGATGCATAAATCAGGGAGATGGGAGATGAGCGGTATATTGTATACATTGGCAAGACATTTCGGAGCAGCTCCAGTTCTTCCATCTTAATAATAGCAAACACGTGACTGGAAGTACACATACAACACATCAAGAATACATATTTTTCCTCTTACCTGTGCTATTTATCAATCTAGATTGTTTTGGTGTGAGTTGCCGAGTGTTGGAGATATCGGCCTTAGAGATGTCTGCCTTCTCTCCAATATAATGGAACTAGATGCTACTCGGCTTGTGGTACTCAAAGCGCCAAAATATGCATTTTAAAAACTCAACAGCAACGTCTGTCTATAAATCATGACCCGGTTACTCAAGATAATCCACATACCTTGTTGAAAGTAGTTTCATGTAGAACTATTTTCTTTCTACAGAACTACGGCAGGCCTACACTCGCCGACCAAATAGAAGGATGGGTAGATGCACGCTTCGTAGAAGGAAGCGTGCATCTACCCATGGACGAGCAACCCTGTCTCCTAAAAAATACGTTCCCATACAACTAAACTGCATTCTCAATTACTTTTGGAAGGAAACCTATTTTGTTGCAGATTACGTCTTTGACGTATCACAAATTTATCTGTAATGATATCTGCAGGCTCCCGCAGCAAGTGACCTAATAAAACGAGCGACATGCAGAGCAAGTAACGTAGTGTATCGAGTGACCGTTAGTGAAACTCACTCACATTTTAAGCCAAAATATGATGTTTCTTTTTACTAAACCTAACCCAGTAGTGTTCTGTTAAATTTAATTTAGCTGGGAGCTATCAATGCAGTGTGCATATTTTTTGCCTGACCATTGCACATGCACAACACATATGTTGTTATACCCACATTAGCTCACACACACGCATATGCAACCTTGTTTGCTGGTGTGAAATCCAGGGATTGTGGCAGGGTTCAGAGTTCTTAGAACACCAGCAACACACAGCGAGTCTGCCAGAGGAGACCGCAGAGTGTGAGACACACACTCACACACACACACACACACACACACACACACAGAAACATACACACGCCATGGCAGCGCTGTCAGTGAGTCAGTGTGTGAGTCACACTCCGGCTATGCTGCCTCTCGATTTTATAACAGCCGCCAGCACGGCACTGTATTTAATATTCCAAACAACTGTACTGTAGGACTCTGTGGCACACATGCACGTACTGTATATTAACATTATACATTTACATTCACACACACAAACAGGATATTTCCTTTGGCCAAATAAGTCTGCACAAATACGATTTAGGAGTTCTCACATATACAAACACACACACACACACAGATGCACGCTCGTCATTGAGGATGACGGTTGAGTCAGAAGGGGAGAGGAGGGGAATCCTCGCCTCTTTGTGAGCTGGATCTATAGGAGAGCCAATCATAGGATCCTGCAGCACAGTTACCGACTCCATTAGGTTTGACCTATGAATCACCCAACCTATACATTCTCACACGTTCATAGCTTTAGGGTGAAGGAAAATATGGAAAGGTGTGTGCTTGAAATGTCACGTTAAGACATGTCTTTATATCTTTTCTTAGATTCTGAGGTGGAATATCGGCTCCCCACCTGTTTCCCAGTGCTAAACTGGCAAAGCAGACACAAAACAATGGCTCTTACTAGCACTGGTTGGTTTTAATATGGATCAAAAGGACTGAACCACTTGTATGCACCGGTAGAATCAACCCAGGATTAGTCTTTAGTTTACATTTGTTATTGTTTGCATAGAACTGCACTCTCATGAGGGTGAAATGATTCAGTCAAGTTTTAAAATGCTTAAATTACACATCCGGATGTTTTTGTCTCACGGATCAAAGCTCCCTTTTGTGGCTTTCAAAATGCAATCAGTCTGCTTCTCTAGAGAGGTAACTGATAACAGGTGATACACATACACATTCACTGCAGCTACCTACAGGTTGAAAAGAACACAATGTCTCCTTATCACAGTTTCCCCAAATAAAAGAGGTAAGAAAAGCTTTAAACAGCACCCTCTGGTGGTGAGGGAGGGGGAGTGAACATCCTCAGTAACTGTGCCACAGCATTTCAAAGGAAAGTTATTTTTCCAATCCCCAGGGGAAAAAAAGCATTATTCATCGGTTTACTTGATGTTGCTTTTATTGTGGGGATTCCAGGTGCCAATAGTTGCATTTATTAGTAGTTATGGAAGACATCTGCAGAACCGTATTTGAAGAAACTAGCAATGCAGTTTGATGTTCAGAGAAAAAAGAGATGGCAACTAGCAGTGTAAGATCAGTGGCATAAGGCTCAAGGGGAAAGGTGGTGAATACGAAAGTAGCTATCATGAGGCTGCAGCGGTTGACGTGCGCCGTGGGTGTTGGATTTGATGGGAGTGGCGTGACGCTGAGGGGCAATGAGTCACAGTCAACGATAAGGACCCGGGGTTGTGACTGACCTCTCTCAACTGTCCCTCTTTCTCCCTCACACTCCTCCTCCTTTCTCCCCATCTGGTTCTTTGCATGGGTATCCTTGTTTGTGTCTTTTGATTTTTACAGTCAATGAGTCATAACTAACTCTTGCCTCCTTTTGTACCTTTGACTCTTCGCTAAAGTGAATTCTTTCTTTTAGCCTTACACAATTCTTTTCTTTCTTTCAGACCCTTTCCTCTCTCGCTCGTCGCCGTCCTTTCTTTTTTACCCTGTGATCAGGGAGTGGAGCCTTTAGGTTTATCTGCGATTGGGAAAAGCTCTCTGACTCACACAAACAAACACACTTTTATAAGGTGATGACTCATTGCAACACAGGCCATTCAGATACACAACACACCAAAGTAAAAGCTGGTACGTGAGTGCGTGTTAGTGTGACTGTGTTTGCATACACATTAACCTTTATATGCATTAAAGGGCAATGACACACCACCTACGCTGCTTTTATCTCACACAGTCACTGAGATAATCAGTGTTGCTGCAAGGGAGGTTTTTGATATAACAAATATGAGGGCCAATATTTGTTGCATCAAAAATCTTGTTATTGCTTGCACAACGGCTTTATGAATTCAGTTTGTGCATGTGTGTAAATGTGCCTGTATTGTTTCTTTGTATGCAGACAATGATGCAAACATGTAATATGTGAGTGTTTATGTGGACAAGTCCAATGGCAGCAAAGTATTCATCATGACACGGGCAGATGAGGAATAATAAATGTGTGGAGTGACTCATGCAAGACAGACATAGGAGCCATCAGCCTCCACAGTCGCAGACAACACATACTGCGCCACACACACACACACACACACACACACATACATACATATCCTGATAAACAGACAGAAATGTGCAAAATGTCCCCAGCTTCATTTGTACAACTTCTGCATGTCTGTGGAAGAGATGAGTCACTTTCAACTGCGGTCGTCACGTAACTACTGTCACTTAGGCTGATTCACACTCTGAACAATTTCTAAAATCAAACAATCAACCTCTCTGCTGCCATTTTTATGCAAAGTGAGTGAGTGAGGGTACACCATGTACTTATTATAGAATGGTAATTCACTGGAACAACGCGAAAAATGTGAAAACTGATTTTCTTTTTTTAATTCATAAAGATAATAACATGGTGCAATAAAATAAACGCACTGGTCGTTCCAGTACAATTGAATATGTAATGTGCATACAAAAATATATAAGACAATAATTGGCTGGAATTTCAAAGACAAAATGTTAGTAAAGGACAACATGTTCTCATACAAAGCATCACACAAACTACGACACGCTTACAGCTCTACAATACTGCTCAGACCACCTGTATGAGGTGATTTTTGGCAATGACACAGTAATACACCGTTTCTGTTCCATACAAAATAATTAATGTTCATCGTCTGATTCCTCCTCTTCGTCCTCCTCTTCCTCCTCCTCTTCAGATTCATCTTCGTCCTCTTCGTCGTCCTCATCCTCTCTCCTCGTCTGGCGACTGCTAGCTCTTTGTTGCTGTGACAACAAATAAACAGTCACCACGCAGCTACAACACTTAACACGGATAGTCATTCCGCACGATTGGTGGTACCGGTTTTCTCGTGAACTTTTCTCTCTTTCACTCGGGAACACACCTCAATATGCACCGAATTCCTCAGGTTACATTTGTCTATATTTGTAGTATAATACTATACGAACATAAATACGTCCTGTGTTGAAGGACGGTTAAGTTCATATCCTGGCATGTGTATAATCTAAGAATGTTGACTGCAACTGTGTTTGTTGTTTAGCAGTGATTGCAGATAAAATCAAACCTAATCATGGAAGCAAAGTATGATCTCAAGTTGTGGCGCAAGATGCTCTTGAGGCACATTCTGATGACATGCGCCGACTGCAATCCGCCTCCGCGAGCTACAATCTTGACATCTCTAGATGCAAGATACGACGTCTGAACACACACTGAGACCTGAAGAGGACAGATCTTCGGAGATATCGAATAATACTCCTCATTTAGTGAGAGAGACTGAAGACTGGTTGTCACTGTGAAGATGCTGGGGTAAACCGTGAAACGTGGGAGGAAATGCATGATGATACTGGCATGCGATGACGTGTGGAGATTCAAACAGAATGATGTATGGGATGACGCTGTGTATAAACTTTGGCACGACTGATAAGACTTATCGGGCACCGGCCTCGACTGGTATGAGGAAGACTACTCGAAAAGGGAAGAAGGGATTTTTTTTTTTTATGTCATCGCCACAATGCAATTTATGTAACTGTCAAGAAGATAAAAAAAAAAAAAAGCCATAACAGAAACTTCAGTCAGTCAGGGACCTTCTGGGGAAATTCTAGTTTTTGTTTGTAATCTTACCTGTAAGGTCCCTGCTGTACTCAGGAAGGACCCGGTCCGATCGAAGGAGGTTTTGGAATTAGCTCGCACTATGTCTAAGCGTGACTGGTAGTCAGGAGGGTGCAGCAAGCTCCTGAACACCTGCCAAAGACAGTAGGCGCTATATTTTTCCAAAAGAGAAACAGGAGAATGGAAGCAATGCCTACACACACACCCATCGGTAATCTTATGCTACAATATGCAAGAAATAACTAAAAAGCAATGTATAGACTGGTACAAAAATAATCCCTCTCAATCATCACTTATGCTGCACTAGAAGTGTGTGGTGGTGTCTGTATCTGCAGATACCCTGCAGCCCTCTGCCTGTATTTTCTCTTTTCTTTTTATTTTTCTTTACTCGGTACGCTTCTGGGCGTCAGCAAAGTGACTTTGTGTCCCACATGATGGTGTAATCCCCAGCCAATAACAGCATGCAGGGTATGCAGCCTGTTCAGGTGATCAAATATCTCTGTTTTGTCACGCCCCCCCTTGGCTTCTGATACCGAGGCACAAGTCTCCACATACAAATCGGCCGCATTTCACGCATGGTAACGGGTTGGTTTAGTATGTGGATGTGTTCCAGTGATCCCCCCTGCTCCTCTCTGTACTGTGAGTGCAGCTATGATCGGTGTGTGTGTGTGTGTCTGTAGTTTGACGGGCAGCGCTGAGCCACAGCCAGCAGACAGGAAGCCTGCATTCATTCAAAATCCGGCAACTCGTCATCTTCCCGCAGGGTTATGCGTAGTCAGTTGTGTGATTTAGGATGGAACCACCGTGAAACAATCATAAAATAATGTTATATTTCTCTGATTTGCTGCTTTGTTCTCACTTACGCCACTCTCTCTCTCTCTCTCTTCAGTCACTCTATAGCTCGTACGACCATCGGTGCTCTCTCTCTCTCCCTCTCGGCTGGTTGGGCTGTGGTGTTGTGGCCAACTTTGAATGCTGTTTGTTTACAGCAACCGACAACGGTTGCATATTATACCTTTTAATATGTGCACTGAACATATAATGCAAGATAAACCATGAATTTAAAAAAGGAAAATGACAAAAGTGGCCACAGTGTACACAAACTGAGTGCACATTGTCAGTTTAGGGATGTTACGCAATAAGTGTTTTATAGAACAGTTAAATAAGTTGTAAAGTCTCCAGGGCAAAAACACCACTAGAAAACTCTACAACCTGGAATATCCAGCAAATCAGCAATCTTTCTTTCACCGCGCTTAAACAAAGCCGCTCAGAAGGTATGCCTTCGATAACACATCAAACTGCCATTTAAACCACGCCGTAAATAAATTCCACAACAACTCTCAATCAGGATTATCTTCATGCCTGTCATTGTGCCTTTTTTCTGATGATTCAATCTCCCATGCTTTGTACTATGAGTCATTGAAAAGACAGCCTCGTCTGGGTGAGGAGTTTCGCTTCGATATGAATGGAAGGGGGATGATTCAGTGCAAAAACACACGAATGAGATGGCGAAGGGGTGGAGGAAAAATAGCACAAGGGCATCTGCGGGGAGGAACCTCGCTCGCTCAATCATTGATCCTTTGTTTTCTCACTACGGAGCTTTGTCTCTTAAAATAGTAATAACAGCATAACGTCTCAAGACCAAATTGTAAACAGAAGAAAGTAGCTCCGAATTGCGAAGAGTTCACCGCAGTTTACTTCGAAAGCTACCACACGAGCTAAAGGGTGTGGACTATACATGAGCAATGAGTCGATGAGTAATGTGTGCATAAGATCATGATGGCTTCGCTTGGACTTGTTAAATATAACCGTCGGGTTAATCAAGTGCACGGCAGAGGGTGTACATAAGGACTGCTCAGCTTTAATCATCCCTAGTACAAGGCCACATTTAAATATACATGCTTTCTCTGTTCGTCTGTGACACAGTGAGTCAGTTCAATAATTGCACCTAAATTAACATTTTGAAACATCTCCTATGCACACACACACACACACACACACACACACACACTAATGCTGGCAGGCTAATTATAACTGACTGGGTCGTGGGTCATCAGCCTACCTCCAGGTCCTCCTCCTCATCCACGCTTTGAATGCTCTGGTAGGCCAAAGTGTACACCTCCAAGGCCTTGGCGTGGAACGACATCTCCACTGTCACAAACTCACCGAAGATTTTCTATGAGGGGAAAGACATGGATAATAATTCAGTACTGAGTAGGCTTAGGGACTATTTAAATGAATCACAAACTACCTGGTGGCCACAAGACATGAAAAAGAGTTCTGAAATGACAGAACGAGAATAGTTTCAAACAACTGGAGGAGGATTAAGAGATGTGGGCAGGTGTGAAATAGCCTCATATCAATAGATCATCACCGTCTGGTTTCACTTCACTGCCGCCCACGGTTTAAACCGACATGTAGCGTATTTCCAACCACTGAAATTGTAGTTCTTAATTTGAGGTGTACAGAAAGCTCAGACCTTGATGTCTCGGATCTTCTGCCTCTCAAACTCGTCTATGGTCTCCTCCAGCTGCCTGGTGGTCCGTGTGGCGTCCATGGTGGCTCTCTGGAGCTCACTTTCAGCCTGATAGGGGAACAAATCAATATACAACACAATACAAAAAGAGAAAATCTGTTTATAAACATAGAAATTTAACAGTATACAATTCTGCTTATTAATGTACTTAATTAGAAAATGAATACTTGATACCGAGGCCAATATCATCCAGTTTCGGAACTACAGTTCTAGTCTCACATGCGCCACGTATCGGCAAGAGCCCTTCAGACATTGACAAGCTAATGTGCTCTTTAAACAGGAAGGGAAAGCAACAGCTTCTGCAATTTTGACACTTACGTCTCGTGTATTCATGCAATTTAACACCTTAACTTCACACATGGTGACATACTGTATGTATATGTGCTATATAAAATGAGATTCTGCTGTTACTTCTGTTTCCTATAAGTGCCGCAGGTTTGGCGTGTGTACTGTATAACTAGTGTGACAATGGCGAAACTGCAGAGGGTTTGTGACTTTATAAGTTTGTGAGTGATTACAATGTAATTTCCGTGATGTGCTTCACATCTATTAGAGAGTAATGACAAAATTGATTTTCTGTTGGAGTTGTTACATGTGTTTGTAGTCATACATCACGGGACACACCTGAGACTGAAAGATAAGTCAAGGAAACACCAAAAACAATATTAGCTTGTTGCTAAACATTCACAATGGATCCAAGTTTATTTTCCTGTTGCAATATTAATTAATATCTATGACTAATTAAGCTGTACCCAAGATGCCGCCTGCATGCAGTATAGCCTACAGGTGGTTGTTGTATCATTGAAAGCCTCTTGTCTGTTTGATATTAGAGAATTTGAGAAACAAAACAAGGATACAATGATCTGCCTGTCTGAGGGGTTTCTCTGTCTCGTCCTCTCAAGCTGAGCCATCTGTTTGGCTTCTCTGTCTCTGGCACTCTGAGTCGTCTTCAGATCCTCCTGCACGGACGCACACAAGGACAAAGTAGTCATTATGAGAATGAACAACGATAGTTAGTTATTTATAAATTTGCATCAGGACATACTCAAACAAACATTTGGCATAACTCAAGTGTTTCCAGATCAAGACCTCAAGTACACCCTGTTGTGCAGGTTTTTGTTATGTTATCTTTACGCTGAAACAGTTGGTAATGTTTTTTCTGGCACGCTCACTTACTGTGCAAACAAATGACCAATCACAATCAATCTCGAAGCGGACTGTTTCTTTTGAACAAACTAAGAAGTGTCTTGTGTGTTTTTCTGGCACATACTTTAAATTCTGGTGAATTTTTAAAATAGTTTTAACAAAAAGATGACTAGAAAAAAAGAGTCATAGTACTTTGCAGCAGTGGGCGACTGGACCAACACAAGGCAACATGACTAATTTTATAATTTATGGCAACACTGTATGAGAGAGAACATTCCTTTTTAATCCTGGTTAAAATAAGATGCTGAGAGGAGGAGATGCTAACAATGGCACAAAGAGAGGCTGATGTACCAGTGGGATGTCATCATTAAATCAACACCGCCCTCATGTGGCCATGCAGTGGTAATAACACTGACAGTAAAATGTCCCAAACTGCCCCCTAAGCCCCTATTCTCATTTTTTGGTGACACAATTACTGCATCATTGTGAGCCAGAGCACATTTAACCTTGAAACTAAAAAAAAAAGCTGCAGTTATTTAAATGGAACGGAAACACACGTTAGGGACACACTACATGGAGAGGGGCCAAGGCACGAAGGTAAACAATTTCACGACCTTTGAGGCACTCGTCCATTTTCTGTTGACATTTTATGTCACTGGCAGTTGGAGCAGCATTTAATGCGTTTCTGTATAGCTGTGTTATAAATGTGATATCTCAACAAGCATGAATAAGACAGAAAAGTAACATCAGTGCTCTTATAAATTACACAAAAGTAAATATATCTGAAGATTTTTTCCCTTTGATAAGGCTTTGTACTAATTTTACAATAACTGTAGCTGGAACATGGATAAAGCTTAATGGTCATTGTCATTTGGCCCACTGGCATCAGTGTAGATGTTAACATGGCACAGCTCACAGCAACACTTACCCTTTTACGTTTCACAACAGCTCCATAGCTTTTTAATGGCTCTATGACTTTGGCTTCAAGTCTTTCCACCTGTAAGGCAAAAAAAAAAAAATGAGGCTCCCAATGTGAAATTGATGATTAAAGTCAAAGCGGCAAAGAAATGAAATACTGTAGTTTTTACCTCAGCTTGGCGGTAGTCTTGAATCTTGGCCAGGTGGTCAGCAAACTGCTTCATACCTCTCTTCAGGTGGGGCGTCTCTGTGTCTGCATACACGCTGATTTCCCTAACCAGGACGTCTGATTTGTCTCGTAGCCTGGCTGTTTTACGGACATAGGCAGCGAACAGTTGGCACATCTCTCCAAAATGTTTCTCCACATTGGTGATGTTTTCCTGGATCTTTCTGGTCTGGGTGTCCCTGGAGAGGATGAAGGACATTAACAGTAGTAATCAAATCGTGTATGGGGACAGAAAAAGTGCATTTCTCTCACCTAAGAGATCTTCTTTTTGTGTACTATATGTCATATGAGTTTGAATCTAACTACATATGGTTTATGTGTAGCAGGCCATTATTTTCCAGATTCTTTCATAAAGCCTATTATGTCATCATCACTGAGACACTTAGCCAGCTGAGTGTAGTAAAACCTATTTATTTAGTATCAGATAATGTTAATTACCGTTTGAGAAAAGCTCATCTTATGTTTTATTGATATAAAAAACAAAGAACAAACAAAGTAAACAAACGTAGTAATGTAGTGCATGATAGCTGTATTCATTCAGAGGGTCCAGTGGTGCATTTTCTTTTCTTTTACCCATTTATCTCTAACATACAGTGTGGTGATTCCTCTACTCTTCACTAGCCCTTGATACAGCATTGATATCACTTTACCTGTGATGTTTTTGGTGTACTTTACACAGGAAAAGCTCATCTTTTAAAGGATAAAGTTAGCATTTGAGCTTTATTTTGAGGATTATAAAGAAAACTCCTTTTGGGAATCATAAACAACAACATCATGGTCCAGTAGATGCGTCTCGTGTTTATACCTTCTGATGAATAACCGGCTATATCTGTGATTAATGTAAAGCGTGAAAGCACAAGTTAACTAGAAGCTAGCTGACTCTTGAGATGTTGTTTTGTTGTGAACGTTAGCGTTAATATACCGAGCAGCTAACGTTACCGTTACCGTTACCGGGAGGATTTAGCTCGTTTTAACGCAGTGTGTCTCGGTATTACCTCGCTCTAGCATCCGGTGTGCGGCTCATCTTTGCAGAAAAGGCAGTAAATTAAATGTATTCAGTGTTTCAGGAGAGTTTATCTGGACTGGACTGAGATTTATCGCTAGCTAAGCTAACCAATGCTTCTTCTCTCTCCACAAGCTAGCACGCCAGTCTGCCGTTTCCATGGAGTCCCTGCTGGCGTTTCCGATTGAGCAATGCATTCTGGGAGATTGAGTTTGTTTGTTTGTTTGTTTGTTTATTAAGATCCCCATTAGCTTTTGCATAGCAGCAGCTATTCTTCCTGGGGTCCACA